>JACWBX010001149.1:0-30701 GCA_014622435.1 Polypedilum pembai
TTTTAAAGTTCAACTTTGAACGGACATTGATAGTGTTGTATTATATATATCTAAATATCTATTATATTAATATGAAATGTAATCATATACGCGCCCAACGTTTTTCCTTTTGCATATATCGTCATAGTCACTGAGTCTGTCACCGTTTACTAGAAAACTCATAAGGATCTTCTAATATGGGCCAAGAAAATTATTTTATGCTTTTTAGTTCGCAGGAAAAACGTTGTTTTATAAAAAATATTTTTTATTTTGTATCTTATAGTTAAATTTACTATTTCAATAGTTAAAACAAATTAACTATATAATAATTAAAATTAACTATTTTATAATTAGTGCATATTTTACTACGCAATAGTTAAATTTTCCATATAAATTTACTAACAAATAGTAAAAAAATTTCTGGGTGTGAATATGAAATTTAATGTGTGTCACATTTTAGTGTAGACAGATGAAGATGAGATTTTGATGTATGCTAAGTAGGATGAAACATGATGTTTTGAGACTTTATTCTACATATCATAACATCTCAATCAATTCTTAATTATTATGTCTTTTTCATTTTGCTATGAAGATTTAGATTTCAATTTTTGTTGAATTAATTTAACATAAAAATATTCAAATTGTCTATAAGAAGATACTTATTGACTTAATTTTGAATGATTTTCAAAAAACTTTTAATTGAAATTTTAACACGTTTCAAGCACCAACAGCATCTTTTGAAAGTTTAGGATTTTTTCATTCAAAAGCACATACACATAAAAATTCAATAGAGAAAAAAGTTTTCCTTCTTAAACTATCTTCAAATAAAATTGGAAAATAGATGCAATTCGGATACTGAATACTAAGTTGAATATGTATTGAATACGGAATGCACTTTTCATTGAATAAAATTCATTATTTTCAATAATAATAATAATTTTGTCCCATTTTTCCAGTGAATAATAAATCATTGAAGATTATCCATAATGAAGTTATCTCTTTATTCTCGTTCATTCGCTTAACTCATCCTTAAAGCGAAGAAAATTGCACATCTCGAACGAAAAAAAAGTTTCATCTTTTCTCGAAAGAACTTTTTCACATAAAAAGGAGCAAAAAAATCATCGTTAAAAATTCATTTTCACTGTGAGAGCAAAAGTTTATCTCAAGCTGAATGTCTCATGAATATATTTACATGCATGTGAACTGTGAAGCTTCTCTCATACATTATATGTAGTTGCAGTGAGCAAGATTTATTCAAATTCGTGACTCACGTATTTTTCACTCACGATTTCAATAAAGATTTTTTTTCTCTTTCTCTCTCTCTTGAAGCTTCTTTCAAGAGTGTTGTTATTGATGTTGTCGCATTTCTTAAAGTTCAAAAGAATCATGCTATGTTCATCGTCGAGAGACAATTTTTCTTTCTACTTTTCTCTTCAGTTTGTTGTACATTTTATTTTGACAGAAGCGTTTCTCTTTTTATTGACTCAAGCCGCTAAGCCTAGCTCAATCTTTATGTTATTTCAATTCAATTTCAAACACCGCCCAAGGCTGAAGAGAGATCTAAAATTGGAAGGATCAAAGCCAAATAATTCTGAAACCACTAATGCCAACGGCAACGAATCCCTTTCTCGTTTTTATTTTATGACAAAAACTATTTGCAGGTATTTTGAGGGGAAATAAATAGAAATCCAATCCACTTAATAAAAGAGATAATACACTTGTTCAAAATTCAAATTTTCATCTGCATTGAGTGGAACAAAATGAAATTTATGTTAATCAATGAAATTGACATGTGCAGAAGAGCTCATAAATATTTTTATTAAACATATTATAAATTAGGCGAGCGAAGGTTCAGTAAAAATGATGATGTCAATACAAAAGTCATAAATTTGCATATGATATATATAATGACAGTTTTTACCCTTTTCCATTTACATTACGACACCATGGCATAGTAAGATCAATATTTTTAAAAGAAAATTTTTTCTTATTTAATTTGAAGATGGATGAAAAAATTGTTCTCTGCATGATGATTTTTATTATTTTTTTGGCTCATATCTGAACCCAAATAAAAAGAAATAAAGTAAATGTCATACATATAAAGAGAATTATATCGGCTGTTGGAGCCACTTTCTGTTTCTTATTAAACTCAATTCCCATTTTATCTCAACACTCCAGTGATTTTCACTTCTCCCTTTTTTTGGAAGTTTGCGAATCTGGAGCAGAGAAAATAAAAATTTATACCGCATTAAAAAGATTCCCATAAGCGCCATTGTTTTTTCTTCTTCTTGTATACAAATTTTATTTTATTCTTTAGAGTTATTGAACGTCGAAAATTATGAAAAGTTTTGATAAACTAGCTTAACTCATGTAAAGTTCTTTTATTCTTATTAAAAACTAATGAGATTCATCTGAATACTTTACTGCTGCTGTTTTTCCTTCTTTAAAAATTTAATAATGATGAAGTAAGAAATTCTTCTCCATCTTCTCTGATGGGTTGGCTTCTTACATTATGAAACTTTTTTCATATTCTTCTTTTGTTAATTTTCCTTCACTTTCTTCTGCAGTCCATGTAAAAAATTGTTAATTAGTGCAAGCGAAAAGTTTTCTGTCCCCTTTTTCTTTTTATTTACGTCAATTAATTAATTGAGATTTAATGTTGTTTTTGAGCTTTGGAAAATTGTTTTAATTAGTTTTTTACTTCTGCTGATGACAATAAGCTTTGTTCTCATCAAATTGTTCTGTTTGTTATTTTAATCAAGTTGAAAAATGATCCTACTTGCATAACATATTTACAAATCAAAAAAATTTCATTGCAGCCGTAAAAAAAGCCAGACTAAAAAATATTAATTTGAGAGTTAAAAACAAAAATTTAAAAAAATGAAAATACAGCAAATTTTAATTTAAGTCAGTGTGTGTGTTTGTTTTCCGTTAGCTGCTTTCAAAGGAAAATATGTACATTTTTTTGTGCGATGATAAAAAGCATGATATTGTATGTTCAAGGCATGAATACTTGTTATATCGAAACAAATTTTTTCCTTCGTCCTTATGTATAAACACAGTGGTAAACTCGTATATGCGTAAGTTAGCAAAGTTTCTTGTTCAAAGATAAAGAAGAGTTCTTGAAAATGAAAAATTTTTTGTTACCCAAAAACATTTTCAAATTCTTATTTTTTTTTTATTGTTTCTCATGAGAAAGAATCAAAAAACGATGAAGAAGCTTTAGGAATAAATTAGTTCACACAGTTGAGAGAATAAGCTTGTAATAAAATCAATTGACGAAATGGCCTAACAAGAAGAAGAAAGAATTTCCATTCAATAGCAATAAAACACAGAAATAGAAATAGCAAGAAGGGCAACAAAAAGTAATCAATTTTGAATTTGCTGTGTGATGTAATTTCCTTTCATAATTCTAGCTTTCTCTCTTTCTCTCTCCCTTTAACGACCTACCGAAACGCACAGCTCAGCAACAAACGAAAATAATTTTGATTTTTTCTCCTCATACTCACTCACACTCTTTTATTCGCGATTAATCAAATGACCATAAAACACAAATTTTGGTGAACGATAATAATTACTGTAGCAAATTATACGCTTCATACCATTCCAAATCCCTAATTTAATAGTTTTCTTTGTGTTTACTTCGGAAATCCATAAAACTCTTTTATTTCTTTATACGATGGATGAACTGCGCTCAGTATCTTTTGGTCACGATCGATTGAAAAATGTAGAACGAAAGAATGGAATAAATTGACCTGTTATGCTGGAAGAAAGAAATAATAGATTATTTGTAATTTTAAAATGTACTAAAATAAAAATAATTTTACTTACAATTTCTCTGATTTTTCAATATTTCTTCAGTTATTTTAATGATTTTACTTTGAATAAAAATTTTTTAAACTCTTCTTTATTGACAAATGTAAAAAGTCTTAACGAAGATTATAGACGAAAACAAAAATGTCTATTATTCTTTTTAGCAAAAAGCCAAAAGTTTTTTCCCAAGCGAGATCAAATTATCAATAAAAAAGGCTGAATTATATAAGCTAGTTTGAAAGAAAGTTCACATTTTGGTCACAATGGTCAATCCTTTTTGTCTGTCTGTCTATCTATCCATTTTACTGTTTTTTATTTGTATACTTAGCTTATAAAATTAACTCATGAAATGAGGATTATATCAGTTCTAGATATAGTTCTATTTTGGTCTTTTTTGTTTCTCCATTTAGTCCTTAGTGACGTCAAAATGATGAAAAGAGTTTAGTTTTTTCTCTCTTTCTTTTATTTCGCTCATTAAACATCAATAAACATTCATTCTCTATACGAGTTTCATAAACAAATGTTCATTCTAATGTTTTTTCTGTTTGCCATCATTTCCCTTTACAAATAAACATTTTCCTTTTTATAACTACTTACTTACTTACGAAACATACATACACATACGTACAGATATAGAAAGTCGAATATGTTACTAAATGAAGTGGAAAAGAAAACAACACAAAAAAGCACAGCATAGAATGTAGAAAGGATAATTTTTTTTTCTCTATTGAATCTCGTAAATCTCCAAATGTTCTCTTTACACACTCTCACAATTTTGTCCTTAAATACAAATTTTTTTATTGGACGTCAGCATGATTTTTTTTTCTCTCAGAACTAAGTATGGTTACTCCCATAGCAATCATTATATTGATGATAGAAGAGAAAAGAATCAAAATGAAAGTGATAAATATTTTTATCAGAATGTTATTTATTTTATGTGTATAAAGTAGAAAAGATGTTATCGTCAAGAGAATTTTTAAAACTTTTTTAATGAAATTTTTGTCAGATTAAATAGACAATGGAATATTTTCATTCATTTACAGAGCAGATGTTAGTATTTCTTGTGTTTCTATAGTAACCATGTCACTTATGTCATGCTTTTTTATACGTTTGTCCCTTCTGTTATTTGGATTAAAGTAAGCTTAAAGCTCCATTTGGGATCAAAGTCTCAACTTATCAGCACACACACTCAACATTTTTTCAGCCAATTTCAATAAAATAAATTATGCATTTGCCCACATTCCTTATTTTGACGCCTGTTTTTATTTTTTATCGTTCACCAAAAAAAGAAATAAAAATACATAAAATACCGGGAAAAAAGGACGAGAAACAAAGAAAAAAAAGTATAAAACTTTTTCATCCATTTGAAATTTGATAACATAAAAAGAAAAAAAAGTTAAGACAACCAAAAAAAAGGAACACAATGAAAATAAAAAAAATGTCCACATCCGAGCATTAACATCAAACGGCCGAGAACAAGAGAAAAGAATGAAATAATATTTTCTATTTGTGTGTCTGTATGTGTATATGTGAGTTGGTCCACATCATCAATTTTATGATTTTTATGCTTTCGACATGACTTTCATGTAATCAACTTTTTCATTTCTTACATATCTTTCGCTTTCTGCAACTTTAAAAAGCTTTTCCTTAATTTCTTCATGGCTTTAACTCAAATCTCATGATGAACATGGAAGAAAGAATTGAAGTTTTGTTTCACTCTATTGGAAAGGTGGAAAGGCATGAAAACAACAATGCGCATGTGCGAAAATAAGAAGAGAAAAATCTATGACGTCATAACAATAACGTCGCAGTCAGTTAAGGAAAATCTTTCGCTTTTTATCGCTCTCTCTGCACAACGAGAAGCACCACCAGAGAACAGCAGTGTATAAAAAAATTCTCCACCCTGAAAAAAAGTATAAAATTCATTTTTTGCTATACTTTGTGAAGTTGTTTTTAATTAATCGCGTGCAGTCAATAGTGGACAGTTGTGAGACTAATAAAATACGATTAAGTGATAAGAAAATTATCATTAGAATAATCAAGAAAAAATTTCTCATATGTTCATAAATATTTGAAATAAAAGTGAACAATTTTTCGATGAGAAAAGAGAGAAAATTTCCACACAAACTGTAGAACAAAAAGAAGAGTTTTTTTTGGAAAATTTTCTTTTGTGAGCAGCAAATGAAAAAAATGTGAATAAAATTAAAGGAGTAAGTTTTTGAACTTTGAAGTGGATAAGATGCCAGAGTAAATTACGTTGCTACATCTGCAACATTTAATCTATCATAGACGTTTAGATGAATGAATATGACTGATGAGGGAAAGATTGATTGAATAAAAGTGTATGTGTGTGTTTGTCTATATGTGTAGAACAAGCAAAAAAACTTTTTTAATTGAATTTTCTTCTCAGGAATAAAAAAGCAATTTCTTGTGTTCTGCACGAATTCCCATCTGCATCATTATGATATTAGTAAAAGAAACTTTTTTTTCCTTTCTCTTTTATATATCATAGTAATGTTCAATGTTAGATTACATGACACAAGATAACAATCTGAATCGAAAAAAAAAGGTCAAGAAGATTAATCATATATGATTTTTGTGTGTATGTATTCAAGAGTGAGACAGAAGAGTCATTTGCCAATACGATTGTTTAAAAAGAAGCAACAATAAACACAAGAGCATATTTCAAATCAAGGCTAAGAAACTCTCTGAAAATTTTATCTAATTATGTTTTTCTTTTAATATTTGTTGGAATCAAAGTAACTAATCGACAGAATTTGCTTTGTATGGAAAGCAAATTTCTTTTTTTCTACTAAACTCATCAATTTAAGTGATGGAATTTTTTTCTTTTGATTAAAACTGTTGATCTTAGAGAAAGTGATAAATATTTGGGAATTTAAAATTCCAAAAAGATCATAATTAAATTTTCTGTTATTCTATATATTTAAAAAGTTTAAATAATTCCTATTTCTTTTCTTCCTTAAATGAATGATAGATACTTCTTCTTTTTCTTATACTTTCGAATTTTAAAATTGACTTTCGTTCTATTTTAGTTTCTATACCTTATTCGTGATGAAGAAAAATTTAGAATACCATTACTTTTAGTATGTACACAAGAATTATCTGGATAATGTTAAAGCATCAACATCGTAGCTTTTTGTGTGTGCTTTTAACTTCTTTTTTTGCAGTAAATTGGTTTTTTCTGTCATTCTACTCGTATTTGGCAGTCACTTCATTTTAAAATGTTTTTTTTTCTCGATATAGTCAAGAGAAAATGAGAAAATGATTTTGAAGTTTTTAAAAATTCATTTCCTGAGTGTATAGAACGACATTTGCAATCTAATTCAATTAAATCTTTGAGAAAGATAAAAACAAAGTTCAAATGACTTGACCAATATTCGAGAGAAAAATTTCAATTTTGTTTTTGCTCTTAAGTCATAAAAATAATAGCAATAATTTAGCTCGAGTAAAACATTTATTCATAAAATCATTTTTTAATGGAAAACGGAAATCTGAGTGTGATTGCGAGAGAGCAAGAAGTGTTAGAGCGAAAAAGAGAAGATAAAAAAGGAGAAAGAGAGAAAAAAAAGGTTTATCTCGAGGGCGTGCAATTGAATCGTAATCAAATGGCTGGTGTTTAAAGATGTGGTAGCAGAACGGTGTACCTGATGATTGGCTTTTTATTATGAGAAGTAAATTTTTCTTCATCTTTCTGGACAGATTTTTCATCATCATCATCATTCGTAAAAGAAAATTCAGGTCAGGTTCAAAAAATATTCGTACCGCATAAAAATGAAAATTTTCTTACATTTTTCTTTACACACATGCGAATGTGACTTATAAGAAAATGAATGTGCTATGGTGGACTTTTCGCCTAATTTTTTTCTATATTCCTGCATCTCTTGTTATTTATATTGAAAAGAAAGAAAAAAAATCGCTTTCTCATATTTTGAAGAGATCGCCTCTGATAGCAGCTGCCGTTTGCCACTTGTTGTGCTGCCAGCAGACACACACAACAAGCAAAACTTTTGAAATTTCTGCAATTTTGTGATAAAATAAAATTCAGAACAACACAGAAGTAGCGAAAGGAAAATTTTCAAACTGTAATGGCAATAAGAAGCATTTTAGGGAATTGAAATGAGCGAAAAGTTTTTTCATACATGCTAAAATGTAATCTGATTGTGAATAGCTAAAATTGCATAAATTTTGCTCGACATTTTGTCAATAAGAAACTTAATGAAGTTTGAATAGGCGGAAATGATACAAAATAAAAGTTGACGGACAGGATTGACAAGTTTTATGCTCAATTGAGCGTCTGATGTATAAAATAGAGTTAGTGACTCTCGCGAGTAAAAATGACACCAGTGAGACAACTCATTACATTATAAAGCGAGGAATGAAAAATATTTTAATTACTCGCAGTAGTAGTAAACACATAAAGTGCACATAATGATGATGAAAATGTCTGAATAAAACACAAATTTTTTTATTATTTCTCTACAACATTCTTTTGGCGACAGAGAGATAGCGGCGAATGAACGAGAAAAAATTTAATATGGTGCAGTTGAACTAAAGAATTTTTTTTGCTACATACATAAGAAGAATTTTCGTACATAAAAAATGCGGTAGACATTCATTCTTTTTCATAGAGAGACAATTGCAACTCTTGAATATTATCACAGTGGCGTGACCAAAATTATTTCGCGGTAAATAAATCAAATACAAATGTTTGCAACCAAAAAGAAATTTGCTGACTCATAAATATAACTAATCACACATGTGTGTGAATGTTTTACTTTTTTTTTTACAAAGTGCTAATGGCAAATAAATTGAGAGTTTAAAGTAATTTAGGTTAAACGTTTAAAAGTTTATGTTTTCCTTACTGTTTGTTTATTTTAATTGAAAGAATAGAGAAGAAAAATTAATTTAAAAAAGAAATGACTTTTTAAATTTAGGATAATTTCATTAAAAACATTCAACAAACCATAAAAAGACAAAAAAAAACCCTTTTAATACTACTAATGTTCAAATTATATCCTCAAAGCAAATTAATACAACTTGAACTTTGCTGTGAAACACTAAAAAATTCATCATTTTATGGCAACCATCACTTATCATGTGCACTACAGACAACCATATTGCCCCATTTTCTTTACACATTACTGGACACAGGAGGGAAATATTTTTCACTCACATATCCCAATACTTTGTTTTTCCCAATTTTTTTAAAAGAAAATTGCATTTGCTCTAAAACGATAGAGTGAAAATGTCTCTCTTGAATTTTTTAATTCACTTCGAACTTTAATATGCTCTTAACAAAACATAATTAAAATGCGTTTTTCTGCTCATTAATTTAAATGCCATTTAAAATTATTCTCATTAACTTTTACTACATTCATCATTTTTATACTGCCAACCCTGATTTCGTTTGCTCCTTCTTCTCCATACGAACCACAACACAACTTGTTCAACTTACCCAGAAAGAAATAGAAATTCATTTCTCGGAAGTTGTAATTGATATGCTTGAGCGAAGAGAGAGGGAAAAAATTTGCTTTTATTCCTTTTATTCTTTTACTAGTTCAATTCATTTTCATGTTTTATTCACATTTGGGTTGGAATGAATTTGCGATTTTCCAAGTTGAGAGACAGAGAAAAAAAAAATATTTTTTTAATGAACAATGGACAACAATGAATAGCTACCTATGTGTAGAAATAATCTACTCTGTTATTTCGTTGATGAATTGCAATATGACGAGACTACAAATTTTACCTCTTTTTGTGCATAGAACAACAATAATTTTTAATGAAAAAATATATATATGGACATTTTGATACAGAAAATTGCATGAAAACAAAAGAAAAATGCTGATTCATGTTGCATGATTCATTTGGTGTCATGATCGCGCACTTTAATTTGTGAAAAGTTTTTTTTATGGTTGTTGAATAGTTGAGTGAAGGCTTATTGAAATCAGGAAGTACTTCAACATCAATAAATGTTTTTAATGTCGATGAAAATATTTTAAAAAAGAATTGTCGATTTTTTTAGCCCTTTTAAATTTGTCTTTATAGGGACAAATCGCAAAAACTTTATGCCAGTTACAAAATATTTTTCTACGTGTAGTAATTGATGTTTATTGGCTATTAATAGAAGCTCATAATTGTTGCAAAATTTACTAATCAATGAATTTTTAATTAATTTAAAATTCCACGGGAAAATACTTCTAACGAAAGATGCCAAGAAACGAAACAAAGCAATAAAAAGCATCAAATGATGAAAAAGAACAAAAAGCAAAAAAATAAAAAATTTTTTGCATTCCCCTAAAAATTTGTTAACAAAAAATATTTGAAATTCAAAAACTCGTTATTTTTAAATTTCAAAGAAAGTTATCATAAAGTTGTACTACCAGCAAGATAATCTTGCATCCAATGTAAAATAAATTGATTTGTATAAATGAGTAAATTTCATTTTTGAGAAAACTTCCGTTTAAAGTTTCATGAAGTTTATAATGTCTATGAGATAAATTTAATGTGTGCAACATGTTGTCTACTTCTGTCTTATTCAGCATGCACAAAAAAAATCTTGTGACAATTCATCACGAAGAGATTAAAGCAAACTTAGCAAAAAATGTGTCATTTGAATTTCTTGCTGTAGTATTAGTATTATACCATGAAGGCTAATGACGCAATTTATACACTTCTCTAATGCTCATTCAATTAGGCTAGCGGCAAGAGATAAATAGGAAAAAACGAAGAGCGGGTGTAGAGGAAGAAGTTAATAGACATAAATTATTCAAAATGAAATATCGTTCAATGCCGATTTCAAAAAGTTCCTTCTTGAATTTAATTCATAATGATAATTTACTACTACTAAGCTGAATAAAATAAAACTTTTTCTTCTTCATTCATTTCCATGTTTTTTCATTCATTCTTGTGAAATGGATAAATCAACAAGTGCATATAGAAAAAAAAATTTCTGCTACCCACATTTTTTCTTTCTCTCTTTTGCTCTTCTCCTCATTCTTTTCTTTTTTTGTGATTATTATCAATGAAAATAAAATTTGAATGCATAATAAACAAAGAAATGACATGAATGGAAATGAAAAATTACAGTCAAAGTGAAATTTCTTATTGACCTATTTTGATACAATTAAACAATTCAAATAAATTCTTGTTTTTGAAATAAATCAATAAAGTCACATTGCATGTGATGTTGAAAGCGACGTATTATCATATACATTCATCATAAGAGAAAAGTGTCTAACAGGTCTGGAAAATTAATTCAAATTACATCCATAGAAATGGGTGAAAATTTATTTACAATTCAAACATACATTTCGAGTTGGTTGATTTCAATAATAATAAATTATATTTCAATGAGTGTGGTTGTAAAGATAATCATTAGCACACATACACACACAAAACGGATGCAAATTTTGTGGTTTATGTTGTTGGGGAAATTAGATTTTATTTTTGGGTAGATTTTTTTAAGTTTTTTAATTGTTTTACCCCAGACACTTGAGTTTAGTGCAGTGTTTGGTAAATTTTAAATTTTTGTAGAAATATTTTAAAATTTATCGCCAGTTTTTTCATTTTGTAAGTTTATAAAACAAAAAGTCGTGGAATTTGAATTCAAATGTTACAAAATTAAAACTTTTTAAATATAAGAAATAAATGAATATCAAAATTGAAAATTAAAAGTGCTTTATACTTCCTAACTCTGTATTGTTTTTATAATGAGAATTGTTTTATTGAATTGTCCATATACGAAAGATCTAAACATGAAAAAAACATATTTTCATTTAAAGAGTTTGTTCGAATATAAAGTAACACAAATTTAATCATCCCTTTTTTTCTCCTAATGCAAGTTTCATATGAAATTGAAAATTTTTGAATGAACTCAAACCTTTTTTCATAAATTTCGTATTATGAAAGCCACTTTTAGCATGGACTTATGGGTCTTAATTTTGTGCATTCGTTAGTATTGTGTAATTAAAATGGAAAAAATTTTATTTCTTTCACGTTTCATTAATAATCAGTGAGCTTTTGTTCGTTCAACAGCATGTAAAAACTTCTTACATTTATTTTGATTGATTTTCAAGTAATTATTTGCCAATTAGTGTTCTTTTCTCTCCCTAATAATAATTACAACACAAATAGAAAATTAATTTTCCTCTCTTAATAAAATGTTTCATTATTTGATGTGAAGAGGAAGTGATTTAGTTCATTAATTTTCGTGTTTATGAAAATCAAACACAAGAAAAGAAACTTTAAATTTTTTGACATGAAGTGTTGGTTGAAAGTTTTAGTTTTTATCAAAATGTCAACTGAAGTTGAAATTTATTAATTTTACTTGTGGTTTTATATTGTGACATAAATTAAAAAAAAACTTTTATATAAAATCTGAAACAAATGAAAATGACTTATGTAAATTTCTACAAGTTCTTTCCTCTTGATCTGAGTTTAAAAATTCAAAACGGATTTTGTTTTTTCAAATTTCAATTCATCTTTAAGCTACTTTAATGTTTTATCACATTTTAAAGCGTTTCATTGAAAAGAAAAATTTGATATTCATTCGCAATTCAAGGCAACAATAAAACATCATAAGATACTTAAGGGTGCTATATACAATACTTTTTTCTTTCATATTCACACTTTTATTCTTACATACACAAACACACACACCCATGATGCGCAAGAAAGCACTTATTCTTAATCATTCAAACGCGTCGTTGACACAAACAGCAATGAGCGAATACAAATTAGGAAAAAAGGCAACGAAAGTGTTATAAAATATTTCATTCTTTTCTTTTCTCTTCACATGTGTCTGTGTGTTTGTAAGAGTGAGAGAGTGTAAAAAAGAAAAAGGAAACAAATTTATTGAAGTATTACGGAAAAACCACTTGCGAAAATGTGTGCTAGAGCTTAAAACCACGCGAAGATTTTGCTTTTTCTTTTCTTGTTTAACCAAGCTATGAAGAAAAGAAAAGTCGTATCATATGAACGAGAAATAACGATTTTTGTGATTGTGATTGTAGAGAGAATGTATGAATTTCATTGGGATGATTTTTTTCTTGACTTTAATCAATCTTCTTAGCCTTAACTCTCTAATTCTTTTATTCTACTCTTCTCACTTGCTTTTTGCAATATCATTCTTATTCTAAACGAGTAAAAAAGTTCATACGTTCACAGCATGAGTAGGGCTGAAACTTCCGGAGCACATTCTTTCTTCCTTTTTGTGCTTCGTCTTCATTCATTATAAGTATATGTTGCACGAAAAACAAATTTATTCACAAAAATGACACGATTAAAGCGCATTTTAAGTATAACCAAGGTAGAGACAGTTCCAAAAATTTTTTTTCATTTTTCAAGCTCGCCTACTGCCAGTAAAAAAAAGTTAGGGTACTAGCTTTAACTAGAAAGCTTTTAAAAAATTCTTAAATGAGCTGAATTTTCAGTAAAATTTGTTTGGTTCTGACAAATTAACAAATTTTAAACAAAAGTTGAAAGTTTCGTTGCAAAATACCTTCAGAAACTACAGAAAAACTCAATCAAAATTTTTTCATAAAAGCTTTCTAGTAAAAGCTAGTACCCTAACTTTTTTTTACTGGCAGTAGGCGAGCTTGAAAAATGAAAAAATTTTTTGGAACTGTCTCTACCTTGAGTATAACTAATCTATAATTTTTGACTGAAACTGGTTATTTAAATTCCTATATTGCGAATTATAAGCAATTATTTATTAAACTCAAAGATGAAATTCTAATTTTAAAATAAGATTAAATTTAATTTTTGAATTTGAATTTAAAATTTAAATATAGATCTAAAATTTTTTGATTGTAAAATTCTGAAAAAATTCTTTTAAAATTTTTTAAAGACAAATTGACAATAGGAAAAGAAATTAATGCTATAAATTGTATAAATATAATATACTACCGTATAACGTTGGGAATATAATTTTCGTTTGAACACACCATAAAAGTGGCAGTACTCACCTTGAACAAGTCTTCTTTTCCGTCTTACATAAACATTTCTCAAGAATCAGAACGAGTGAGAGAGTGAGAGAGAGAGATGTAGGAGGAGCGGGAAAAAGGAATTCACTGATATTGTTTTATGGTGCTTACATATATGAATAAAATGAAATGATATTGAAGGTAAAGGGGTGGAATTCATATGCCTTTATGTTGCATAAATTATTGAGGAAATAACTGAAAAAGGCGCATAAGGAGATGTTCTAAAACACTTTCTATGTGTGTGGCAAACATTTATTGATTGTTCATTGAAAAGTTTTTTTTAAAGTTGCTGTTGCTTGTAACACACCGCATGTACATGAGCTTCTAAAGCGGTTTTCTCATTAGCTTCATTTTCATGCATACATACACAGATACATTTCAATTTGCTAAATGAGAATTTTTCTCTCGCTCATTTTTAAGTTCAATTGAATGCTGCGAGCTGAAAAATAAATAAATAAAATCTTCCTATCAAGCCTGAGAATGAGTACAAAATGACGATTGAATAGTTTATGAGTCTGTTCATTCACATATACTTGCTAATGGAAATGAGCAAGGAAAAAAACAATTATTTTCTCTCTTGAATTGCAATGGAGGTCAAGATGTATATTGTGTATAAATTATTGAATTTTTTGAGTGAAAAAGGAAGAGTAAATAGTTCTTGAAAGAAAGCTCTTTATTTAATTTAGAAGAAAATTTCAAAGCCTTTTAGAAAGCTAAATTTAAAGGAATTTTCTGAATAAATTTTTCTTTAAGTCTTTACTTTTTCAATTTTCTCTTTTATTGCTTGATTTTTCTCAAATAATTTCAATTACAAACGTGGCAAAGCAAAAAAAAAGATATTTACAAAGAATAAAAGCCTTTTTTGAGAGTTTTTGAAAAGCACAAAACAACAATTTGCAGAGCAATGAAAGCGACTGAAGAGTTTAAAAATCTGTGTTGACAAAAGCTTGAAAATCATTTCCACTGCAATTATGTTTATTTTTCATTTGCTCAAAGACATATAGCGAAACAATTATAATGTTCTTATTTTGATTTCCTTTATGGAGAGCATTGTTTTTAAGAGTTTGAAGATCAATTCAGGCTAAAAGGATATTTTTCTCGAAATTTATTTATATATAACAAAAAATATATTCATAAACTTCTCATCAATATGTTTAGGCTAATTAAATTTGAAAAAAATTCTTTAATAATTTTTTATTCTTTTTCTCTTGCAGATATGAAGACTTTAAGTCGTGTCGTTGCATTGGGATGATGATAAACATTTGTATATATAGTGCTAAATATTATGTTCCGCCAGATGCTTCAAAAAGCTCATTTATTGTTGGGAGCAGTCGTAGTAGTGGAGGCGGCGAAAGTTAAATTATCTGCAAAAGGAGACGCGAGCGCGTGACGAAGGAAATAGAAAAAATTGTACACACTAGAGTGAAAGATAATAGAACTGAGTGTGTATTTGTAGTTCTTAGTTTTTTATAAAGCAAAAGCGCGATGAAATTGTGTGTGTAATATGATAAAAGGTGGAAGCAATATAAGAAAGGAAAGGTGGCGGCTGATTAGTGAAAAAGATATAAAGTGAAAAATTAATTTAATTTTCTCCCTAAGAAAGTGAATGACGCACATGGTTGCATAATAAAAAAAAATGATTAAGTGAAAATTTCAAAAAATAGTTGCTCGAGTGCAATCGACCCACCAGAAAAAAAGTTTTTAACTTTCTCTTTATCTTTACCATACACACAAAAAATATAAAAGAAATTTTTAGAAAAATATAAAACTAACAAAAAAGGAGTAAGAAGAAATTTTGTTGCTGTGTGTATAATGAACAGAAACCTATATGGTGGGCGAACGCGATCGTGAACAACAAGACGCGGCGCGCTGGGAACAACTAAATGACGACGCTGCAATCTCAATACCTCCCCCGTTCAATTCCACTTATAATGGCGCTATACAACATAATCGATATCTACAACATCAGCAATATGCAGCAGCAATGCTTAATCCCGATGATATGCATAGTCATTGGGATGATGAGCAAATGGGCCTCATGGCTGATAGCATGGCTGGCTGTCATATGCCTACTGCGGAGAAAGGCGTTCGCTTTCCTATTTTATCACCTACACACGTTGGATATAATAATAATAGTCATAATATTAGTAATAATAATAATAATAATGGTCAATTATCCCAGGCACCGTTGCAGAGAGCACATTCCAGGTATAAAACTTTGTTACTAGCACATATAATTAGTTAAACAAATTGAAGTTATTTCAAATTAGATGAATTCTCGTTAAATTAAATTTAAAAAATTTTTAGCTTCAAAAATACGTTACGTTCAAAAGTTTGAAACCAAAAATTTTTAGAACTAGAATGAATTTTAAAAGGAAAGCAGCTCTGACAAATAAATACGAAAAGAAGTTAAAAAAGACTAGTAAGGAAGTAAAAGGATAAAAGTAAAAAGATTTCCGAATTTCTCTATTATTTGATAAAGAAAATGTTTCACTTCAAAAATATATCAATTATAAAAATTTTTAAGTGTTTTTAACACTACAGAAGCTTAGAAGCTTTTTATAAAATATTTTTCATTTAAACATTTTTGTCAGAAATAACGAAAGAAAACTATTACAGCTGTTTTTCCCTTAATGGAATGTGAGAAAATCTTGTGTCAAAATTAGATAAAATTAAAATAATTTAAGTCTCTAAAATACGTTAAATTTGAAATTTTAGATAGATTGAATAAAATCTTGTGTCAAAATTAGATAAGAGGGAATAAAATAATTTAAGTCTCTAAAATACGTTAAATTTGAAATTTTAGATAGATTGAATAAAATTTGCATACAAAACTTTTCTTTTTTCTTTCTCCCTTCTGATGCGTGTATTTATGCAAAATTTTTCACATACGTCAATGTATGTTTAATTTAGATCAATGTCATCGATACCGCCCGAGCCGTTTATGATAATGCGTTCAAAAGCGCTCAATCGTCGCGTAGTTATAAATGTTGGAGGTGTAAAGCATGAAGTGATGTGGCGTACTTTGGAGCGCTTGCCACACACGCGTTTGGGTCGTTTGCGTGAATGTAATACGCACGAAGCTATATCAGAATTATGTGATGATTATTCATTGATCGACAACGAATACTTTTTTGATAGACATCCACGAAGTTTTAGTTCAATTTTAAATTTCTATCGCACTGGCAAGTTACATTTAGTTGATGAAATGTGTGTGCTAGCATTTAGTGATGACCTAGAATATTGGGGCGTCGATGAGCTCTATTTGGAATCGTGTTGTCAGCACAAATATCATCAACGTAAGGAGCACGTGCATGAGGAGATGCGAAAAGAAGCTGAAAGCTTAAGGCAACGGGAGGAGGAAGAATTTGGTGATGGTAAATGTGCACAATATCAAAAGTATTTATGGGAGCTGCTTGAAAAGCCCAACACTAGTTTAGCTGCTAGGGTAAGCATGATTCTTAGTCGAATTTCTCTTTTTAAATTTCACCAATTTAACTTTCTATTAGAAACATTTAGATAATAATTTTTATCTCTAGAGAAAATTCTTTCTTCCATTTTTACCACTCTAAAATTTTATAGAGTGAGCAAAAGATGGAAATAAAACTTTGCAGCTAATAACATCGTTGTTTTGTACATAATTCCTCGAAAGAAGACAAAAACTTTTTATTTTATAAACTCTTTTTGTTGCTTTCTTTTCATTATTGAACTTTTATGATTTTTATTCGTCACAACTTTTCTCTTTTGTCTTAATGTTTTAATTGTTAAATGAAAAATTTTTTGTATATATATTTGTTCTTATAATTTTCTAAGGTAAGAATTTTACGTGAAATTCTTGAAAAAATTCTTGCGAAATTCACAAAAGCTAAATTTTAAATGGTAAATAAAATTTAATTTTAAAAACTAATTTTATTGCTGTTATATGTATGAGATATAAAATAAATAAAATAGCATGAGGTTCAGTGAACTTCAGGTTTTTTTATTTATTTTATTTATATATGTTAGAAAGCTTAACTTAAACTCAATACTTGTTTAATTAGCAAATAAAATTAAATTTTGTTGCATTTAATTTTTAGAATTTCGCAAATGAAACAAAATTTCTTTAAACTATTCAGCGTAATGTTCTTACCTTGTTATTTTTCTAAAATATATTTGTAACTCCAAGAAGAGAAAGCAAAAAAATTGAATCAAGTGCGCTTAAGCTTACTTTCCCATTTTAGCAAAGAAATAATCTCCTTAGGAAGCCAAAAGTAATTTTTGTTGCTTCAAATTAACTACCAGAAAAAAAATTTTGTCAATTGTTTTAGATGACAAAAAATTATGTCTTTTGTACTGTAAAACATGAGAAAATTTCTAACATCAAAGAGAAAAATTTTCTTGTGTTTTAATAATTTTTTTGTGTAATTATAATTTTCACTTCGCTCTGCTCAATGATTTAAATGTTTTAAGTTTTTTATCTGTTAAATGTTTAACTTCTCGTCTTTATAAATATTTTTCTTCGTAAGTGTCAAACGTAATTAAATATAAGAAATGAAATAATTAAGAAAAACTAAAATGTGTGACACACTCAGCTGTGTAATTATTTTTGTCTAATAAGACTCGCAGCCTCAGATGTGTAAATTATGTATGTGTGTACATATATGCTCAATTAACAAGGTGCTTTAACTGCTTAATTTCAATTTATTCCTTGCTCTTTTACCTTTTCTCTCTTTCTATTTCTTCTATCTTTATTTTATTCTTTCAAACTTGATTAATTCTTCCGTCTTTCCATTTCTACCATTTCCGATAAACAAATAAATATCTTATAAATATTGTGAATAACAAGTGAGAAAAAAGTGTAAATAATCAGATTTCAATTTTCTCAGTTTCTGGCAATAGCTTTATTTAACTTTTTGAAATGCATTTAAATTTCAAACTTAGAATTTATAATGTTATAGATTTGAAGAATTCTTTACTTACAACGAATTTGTAAAATTGTTATTTTACCTAAAAAATTTTTATAGAATTTTCTACAACAATTTCGTTAAAAACTACAATACAATTTTAGCAATATTATTAATTTTCACAAGACTAAAAGATTTTAAAATTCGAAAATGTGTATTGTTTTCATTGTTCAATGATTTATTGATACGATGAAGATTTAAAAAGATTAGAAAAAGAAAAGTTAATTGTTTACAATAATTTATAAATTTCTATGAAATTCTCATTAATAAACTAGAAAAATTTCTTTTCATATTGCCAGACTCTGAATTCAATGTAAATAATGTGCAAAAGTTTACTAATTTAAGATCAATAAAGAAAAATTTCTTTTTTAAAGATAAGTAAAAATTTGTAAATAAATTTCTTTTCTGTAGCAATTGAGAAATTAATTTTGACCTAAATTTCATTCAAGTTTAGACAAAATTTAGCAAAACATGCATGATAAGTGAAAATTCTCTCTTCTGCTCATTCCCAATCATCGGTTTTGCTGTTTATTAAATTACCTTGAGTAGTAGCTCACTCTTGCTGAAAATTACTTTTTTATTCAAATTTCTATATCTCTTGATAAAAATATATTTTCTTTCCTTTATCGCTCATGTTAAGAGAATAACGAGAGAGCGAGAGCGAGTGAAAAACTTTTCTTTCCACCTTTTTACACAGAAAATGTTCATTCTTTCGTGAATTAATTAATTTCCCTTTTTTTTCTTAATCTCTTTTTCTTTGCCGCGCTATTTAGTCTTCTTTTTGATATGAGATGTATTTAAAAAAATTTTAAGGAAGACAAATGACATAAAAAGGAGAACTTTTAATCAATTGTTATTAACAGATTAAAAAAATAAAATCTTTACTCGCTTCAAGTTTTTAAAAGTCTTTAAAAGCTCTTTGAATGTTATAAATAATTTTTTTGCAGCGACAACAAAGTTGCTGTCACCATAAATCAAATTTCGCTCTTGCCAATTTATTATTCATTCAATCTATCTTATCTCTTTTAAATAGTCACTTTCTTGACAATGTGACATCAATTAAATCACTTTTTTTTTATTATGACCATGTAGATATTAAGAACATTGAAGAATGGCAAAGATTTAAGTGCTAATGATGATCACTCTGTCTCCATTATTCATTCCTTCCTTTTTCTTTTTTATTCTCACTCGTTTTCGAGCAACAAATGGATGATATGATGACGATTATGGAAGTTGATGTGAGGAAGAAAAAAAAACTTTACATCACATAACGAGTTATGACATTTTCTCTCTCTCTCTCTTTCTGCCATTATTATTTCATCGTTTTCTTTTTATTATTATTTGAGTCTGATAACAAGAGTGCTGTTGAGAAAAGTTCAAGTGAAAAGCAAATCACAGAAGTATTTGCGCAAAGACGTCATATTTTATGACGCAAAATGCTCTTTTTAATGTTAATGATAATGATGTAATGAATGTAAACATTCATTGAATTGAAAACGAGCATTGCTGTTGTCGTCATTGCTTTAAAAGAAAAATTTCTATTTCTATTTTTAATATAGATATTTTATGAGTTTTATCAGTTCTTTTCACTCTTATGGATAGATATACTATCAATTTCTTCTAACACTCAACATGTGAGTGCGTGCATGTAGCACTAATCCTAAATAAATAATTTCCCATATCATCTTAGTCTTTGTTTTCTTATCTCTTTTCCTTTTTCTAAAATAACAGCACAGAAAAAAGTGTTGTTTTTCTTTAGAGAAAAGGATACTTTTTTTTCTACAGCTGATAAAACTTAAAGATTATTGAAATAGAAATTTAAAGCGTATTTTATAGATTTGCTTTAAAATGATAATTTTTGAACTTTTGGAATTTAAGCTGATTTCATCTTTTATTTACATTTTCGATAATTCCAAAAGCTCTAACGAAAATAAAATAAAAAGCAAAATATCATTTAAACTATCCTGTCTTAGTTAAAATAAAATAATGTAAAAATGAATCAAAAATATTAAATTCTTACTATATGATTTTTCCGTCATCATCAGTTGCTGTTATGTGCGTAGTTAAAAGCAGCAACGATTACAATTTATTTTTTGACTCAATTTTCGTTATTAAATGAAACGAAGAGGATGTGAAACGTTAAGTAATTTTTATCATTTCAATAGTTCAATTTTATTTTTAGTTTTTTGATATTTTTGCTGCTGTTAATGGTCTAAAAAACCGTTTTAATGGATATGAAGAACAAAATGAGAATGTTTGAAAACAGTGCAATGATTTAAAGCGACAAAACGTTGGATAAGAGCAATTTTTCGTCTCTATCACTAAAATATCATTGTCACATTCATAAATTTCATCTAAATGGCCCAATAACTTATATTTTCCATAATGACCAACATCCTAGAGAAAAAATATTTCGACACCACTGCTTTGACGACTCGTTATGATAACGTGAGAAAAAAATGATACTTAAGTGAATATTTTACTTGTTCTACCATCTACTTGAATAAATGCTCTTAAAACATGAAATTAAATAAATAATTTTTCCTCTTTTTCGTACAATTTTATAAGCGCAAGGCAGAATGAAAAATAGACAAGAAAAGAAAATCATAAAATTTAATTACTTGCTCAAAATGTCTTTTCATCGACGCTCCCGCTTAGTAAAGAAAGCTTGTGAAATTTTTTTTCCATCTTCTTACTCTTACGCTTTCTGTTCCAAGATAAGGAAAATGAAGAGTCGCTGAAAATTTATTTCTTGACAATGATGATGACAGCGGCGGCAGTAGTTGAAAAAGCACACGAGTTTTGATTAAATTCTTTTGAAAATATTTTTTATGACATTTTTCTCTTTTATAGAGTGAGGATAAAAGTATCATTGATCTATTTTGTAGCATACATGAACTATTGAATTGATGGATTTGAGTGAGCTTATTTACATTAAAAGAGATTAAGGCTGGAGTCTATAAGATTTATTTCAATGTAATCTGCCTTCACTCCTCTCTCTCTCTTTCTATAAAAGCTTTTATTACGAACAAGTCCGACAGACACTCAATGAAATAGCTTCTTCAACTTTTTTTAATGGAAAAAATGTCTAGCATATTTATGAGCGAATTTAAATCAGACAAGAATCTCTAAAGAATGTAATTTCAGCAAGATATTCTTTTATATATTTTTATCAGGATGAAAAAATGTTGTTTTTTTTTTAATGTTCAAAAGGTTCTTTAAAATTGATAAAATATATTTATTCTAATTTGAGCTAAATAATTGATGAAATATTATTCAGATTACTTCATATACTAAACATTCAATAAATTCATTGTATCTTTATTCCGAGAAAAAATTTGTGTTTTTAATAATTTCAAACGAATTTTCAAAGACTTATCAATATTTAAAATTAAAAAAGAAATCTCAAAAATTGGCAATTTTCGTGAAATGATACAATTTTTATGAATTTTTAAATTAACGGTTTTTGAAAATTAAACATTTCGTTAAATATAACGAATTTTTGGAAAATTTAGATTTTATTGTTTCCACAACTTGATTTTTATATGAGCAGAAATAATTTTTTTTTTTTATTTTCATCCTTAATTTCTGATGACTTTCTTAATTGTTATAATTAACAAAAATTTTTATTTCCCTTTAACAACAGCACAAGAAAAAAATCAATTTTTTCGACCTTGGAGTGAACAAATTTTTATCATTTTAATTTTTTTCTAATTAATTTATGTATAAATTTTGCTTTCTCCGAGGATTTCATCGTTCATAAGCGTCGTTGTAGTAGAACTAAAAAATTTAATAATAGGAATGGACACATGCAATATGACCATGTGCTGCGAATAAAATGAAATTCTGATCTTTTATGCTTATTAATAAGAAATGGAAATTCGATTCCTGGGAATTGGATCTAATGTTGTTTGTTATTGGTACTTAATCAATCACATTAAACTTTAAGATGCAATTCTTTTTTTGAGATTTTTTAGTCTTCTGGAATTGAAAATAAATGAAAATTTTGGACAAATTTAGTAATAGAAAATAACCGTAGTCCATAGTGAATTATAAAAATTGCCAATAAACAACTTGAAAGGATTTTATTCTTCATAAATAAATTAAATTTCCAAAAAAAAAAAATTCCTTGCCCATGATTCATGATTAACCGATGAAAAAGAAATTTCTTTATTTAAAAAAAATAAAATAATTGGCTAAAACCGAAAAACATTTTTCTTCCATCATCACACTCTCATAAAAACCCTTTTATATCTATATGAGCACAAAATCTTCCTTTTTACTTTCCAATCACAATTTTTTGAATTTCTTTTTCTCTTCTATCTATTTATTTTTGCTACTAATAAATTCACCATGCTTGAACGTTTTATGATTGTATACACATAATTATAGTTATCACAAAAACACAAACATACACACCACACACAATTCCCAAACATGCACAATTGTAGAGCTCATAATAAGTCACACAAACATTCGATTTTATTTTTAAATTTGTATTCTATGTTTTGTGTGTTATTGAATGAAACTTTTTATTGTAAATATCATACATATCATTGTGCTTTTAGTATAATATCTCTTAGTGACAATATATTCATATCTCGAGTGCATTACTAACTTTTAAATTACGACAGTGACATAAAATATAAATTTTTCATACGTTTGCAGAATGCATGAAAAATTTGTCATTGTTTTTGGTTACTAAGTAAAAGCACAAATATATACAAAAGTTAGAAAATAGTATTGAGCTCGAGTGTTTGGTTATGGCATGACTATAGTGAATAATTTACATGTGTATGTGGTAGATTTGAATTTTTTTATTTATTTTTATCAAGTGTATGGAAATTGAGATAAAAAAGCGAACTTTTTTAATTTCCAACATACACGTCAATTAAACTTGGTTCGTAACTAGAGCAAGAAGTTTTCAAGTAGATTTTATTCACATTTATTGTTTTTGTTCATTTAGTTTGTAAAGTGAAGTGCTAAATAGACAATGCACGAAACACTTTATGCATTTATTTAATTTTTGATTTCTACATACTTGAAATTTGCTGAAAAACTTAATCTGGATTTAAAAAATCAAATGTGACAATTTTTCAAATTTACTAAATCAAAATTCTACAATTTTACGAATTCTACAAAAAAATTACAAGATTATTTTGTAAAATTTGTAGAAATTTAGGATTTAACTAAAAATTGTGTAAAATTCAAACAAATCTACTATTAATTAGTAAAATTTGAGAATTCTACAAATTAATTAATAAAAATTGTAGAGTTTTAATTTTAAAAAGTCATACATTTGGATTGCAAAAAAAACTGCATAATTTCAAGTAACTTTTATTCATTTTTATATTTTGTACTCAATAAATGATTTGGAATTTATTCTGTTTTGTTTTTGATTTTAAATTAATTGAAACTACATGAAGACCAAGATCCTTTAAACAGCAGAATATTTATATACACAATATGACCGTCCATTGTCTAAATAACATTAAAAAACACAACAGAAAAATAACAACAACAAAATTCTTCTGTTTTATGAGTTCATCCTCAAGGGAATGAAATTTTTTTCTTATCTTCTTTTTTGAATGCCCTATTTCTCAATTTCTTTCTACTTTTATATCCAATTCCAATTTCTCTCACTATTGTATTGTTCTTTTTAATAATAAATCTTAATCTTTTGACTCTATAGATGTTTTTTTTAAATAAGTAGAGAATTTTTGTATTTCCCAATCATTTCATTTCCTTCTTTCCAATAATCATTTTCCCTCTTATTCTTAGTTATTATTCAGGGTGCTAAATTAGATGAAAAATTTCAAATTCATTTTTATGACGACTGCTGAAGCCCAAAAATTTTCTTTTCCATTTTTATATTCAAAAAAGAATTTTCCTTTTCATTCAAACATACATGAAAACTCACAAGAACAGAATCAACAACAAAAATACAGAAAGTGAAAAAATGAAGGCACTTTCCCGCTAGATTTCATTTAAAATTGAATAATTCGACCTAATTATATATACACACGCAGCAAGAAGAAAAATCTTTCTCTTTTTTTCTCATTATTATACGGAACTGATTTATGGTTCACAAATGAGAGTTTAATAGCATAGTAATTGCAAGGTCTCTCATTTTATTCATGTTGGTTATTCAAATAAAATTCGACTTATTATTATTTCTTCATTCTTCTTAGTAATTGACATTCAATTTATTTTTTTCTTAATTAATGAGTTTCTTTAGATGTGATTTGTGTGAGAATTTTTTTTTCATTTATATGACAGTTTTGGAATGACAGAACTAAAGAAATTAGTTTAAAGTAAAATTTTGAAGTTTTTAAAAGTGAATGAAACAGCTTTAATTCCCTTTTAAAGTTTTTAGTTTTAAGAATTTTTCAATCAATTGAAAAATAAGAGATTATAAATGAAGAAATTTTAAAATATTTCATAACTAATTTATTTTTTTACAAAACTGATTTGAAATTGATCAGAAATTGATGCTAATTTAAAGTTTTTGAAAAAAAATTAATGGTTTTTAAGTTCCTAAAAATTTTAAAATTCTAATTAAATTACAGTTTCATCATTTTTCTTCAAAAAATAAAAGCCATATTTTATATATAGATTCTAAAAAATAAGAGATTTTTATTACAATTTAAACATACGACTATTATTTTCTAGTTAAAACTAAAGATTTCATTTCTTATTTTTATAAAAATATTTCCGTTGAATTTAAATAATCAACTTTTTAATAAAAAGTTTCAAAATAATTTCTACATTCAAGTTGATTGAAGATGAAATTTCAGATATATTAAGGACATTATATACAAAAATACGTTATGAAATATTTCAAAAACTATCTCCAATTATATTCTGTTCCACTCTTTTAATTATTTCACAAAATTTTTACTTTATTTCAATTTTAATAATTTTTCAACACACATTGAAATGAAAGAATAACTTAAAAAAGCCACAAACAAAAAACTCTCATCCACAACACACATCAACAAGAAAACTAAGAGAGAAAATCTCTCTACAAAATTAAATGAAAATTTAAACACAAATTCACAAGTTAAAAACTAGAAGTAGAGAGAGAGCGAGAAATCCTTTCATAAACATGCTGAAAATGCAAAATAAAAAAAAAGATTTTTTGTTTTTTACACACCGCACTTCATAGTCATATAGAATAAACTCACATTGTGTTTTTAATTTATATGAAAATAAAACTTTTCTCTCTCCCTCTCTCTACTCTCTTTTTGTCGGTTTTACCCAAACTCACGGCCACAACATTGGTATTACCCTACCGATACAATCACAAATGATTTATTGAAAATGTGAAAAATAAGAGCTTAAATTTTCACTAGCACTCTCTGTTTTACTCTGTATGTGTATGAGTATGAGAGAAAACATTCAATTTTAATAATTTTTTTTATTTAAATCAACATGCAGATGTGAATAATTGACATAAAGTTAAAATTCTCTTTCTACACGATGCAAACAGCACAGATTGTTCAATTGGCGCCTTCTCACATTTTAATTCACGGTTATTGAATGGCTATCATTGATAACTGCCACACTTAGTGTAAACAATCATAATTTAATTTCCTTTCTCACTCTCTGACACGACACAAAGTGCTTTTGCAGTAGCTGTTGATTTATTGCCAAAACATTGCATTCGTGTCAATACATTTTACATAGCGGGCGCCAAAGAATACTTTTTGGTGATGACAATGGTAAAATTTAAATTTTTTGTTTGCTTGTTTGTTAAAAGAATGACAGACAAAGGCTATGAAAGTTCTTTTTTTTCTCGAATAATATTTTTGAATATTTGACAAATAAAAAAATAATCGATAAAATTTCTACTTAGCTAATTACAAATGAGACATTTCATAATAAAATTTCATGATTTCAGAGAATATAATTTTCAAACCAAAAGACCTATAAAATTTTCGTTTAAAAATTAAATTAAATTTTTGTGTCTTTTTTCTGATAAAATTAAGCAATCTTCTTCAGTTTTTCAAAAAGAATGTTAATTTTCATGTTTTAGGGTCGCTATTAAATTGATTTTAAATTGTAATTTAGTGTAAAAATAATTCGACTTTACTGATTGAAAGTTCAATAATAAAAGATTTGATTAACCTAGCCTTGAATCAATCTTTAAGTTTTTTGGCATTCAACAAACAACAAAATAGCAATTTATCATCATCACATGTGCGTGTGTGCAAAATAAGTAGGGAAAAGAGAAATTTCAAATGATTGAATGTTTTCTCTCTTCGACTCTTATCACATACATTCATTTCTATCTCTAATCCAATCCTTATCGCGAATGAAAAGAAGAAAAAAAAGCATTAGTTTCAAAATTTGGTCCAAATTTGGTCCTCTTATTGCAGGTTATTGCGGTGATATCAATTCTCTTCATTGTTTTATCGACGATTGCCTTGACACTCAACACCATACCGTCCTTTCAACCAAAAGATCACAATCATAATGGTGTTGCTGCGGGTGACAATCCCGATCTAGCAATGGTCGAAGCCGTGTGTATAACATGGTTTACACTCGAATACATATTACGCTTTAGCGCATCCCCTGACAAGTGGAAATTTTTCAAAGGCGGACTGAATATTATAGATTTATTGGCAATACTTCCATATTTTGTATCATTATTCCTATTGGAAACCAACAAGAATGCTACGGATCAGTTTCAAGATGTGCGCAGGGTTGTGCAAGGTAAGACTGTTAAACTGAGCCTTTCACTTAGAGACGATTCAATTGACACTCACGGGGCCAATTTCGATTAAAATTATTCGAAATATTATACATGACACCATTTTCATCCTTGTTCCAATATTCACTCGTTTGTGATGTGATAGATCATTGATCTGAGCGATAATGTGTGTCCAATAAAATTTAATTATTTGTGAGATCTTCAAATAATTATCATCAAAAATTATTATCGAAAGATGCAGATGCGGTAATCTTCAAACAAAAATGACCATTGGCATGTCGATAACGTATTTTGTAACAAAATTGCTTTTAAAAATTTCTGTGATTGATTCATTTTTAGCCTCCAAAAGCATATATGGTGTATATAGAATACTAAATACTTCTCTGCAAAATAATTTTTGAGCATGGAAAATTGCTTTTCCTAAAAGATGAGATGAAAAAGTTTTTGGCCTCATGAATTCAATTGAAATGTCTGTAAACATGATTGTGCAAGACCGTAAAGCTTCCTGCGTTAAATTTCAAACGCAGAATGTGATTTGACAAAGAAAAATTTGGGAAAAGATAATTTGCATAAAATTTGAGTAATTTTTCTCTATGATCATTCAATCAACCTTCAATTCACGATAGATTCAAAAAATAAAATCATTCAAGACACATTTAAATCAAAATTTAATCATTAATTATTAATTGGTTAAATTAGTTAAATGAAAAAAGGTTGCAAAGGGTGTCTATAATAATACTAACATTTCTTTATTACTACATTGAGATCAAATCTACTTGTTCGAAAGGTCTAACACTTCTCTATGATTCCTTTGTACTTGACTTTTCAATTCAAGTATTTGAACTACATTTTACCAATCAACACGAGTTAGAAAACAAGCTAACACTCACTTATCTAAAAAGACTTTGACCGGTTTTTGTAAATGACGGCATTGAGAGCAAATCTACTTATTGAAAATATCTGACACTCTTTTATAACTCTCTTACAGTACTTTTCAATTTAAGCTATATGAAAGGTGTTTTTTGATTGAGACTTCAAGTAACACAGTTGCTCATCTTTGTTTCAAAGTGATTTTTTTTTCATTTTTCATTATATTTGTTGTTAGTCAACCAATGTCAACCGATGAAAACAAAGTAAAAGTTTAAAAACTCATTTTTTATGCAAATTTTTATTATTTTGGTCTGCCAACATGTTATTAAGTGTCAAAAGACTTATTTTAACCTTTTAAACACTGTAAAACCCTTTTAAAAAACCACTTGGTTTTTTAGTGTTCCGTATTATGCGTATTTTGCGAATCCTTAAACTGGCCCGACACTCGACGGGCTTGCAGTCGCTCGGTTTTACGCTTAGAAATTCCTACAAAGAGCTTGGTTTGCTAATGTTGTTCTTGGCAATGGGCGTTCTTATATTTTCCTCGCTGGCATATTTTGCTGAGAAGGATGAGCCAGGAACCAAGTTTAGTTCTATACCTGAAACATTTTGGTGGGCTGGCATTACAATGACAACCGTTGGGGTGTGTAAATTATTTTATCTAATTTTTTATTTTCATTTAATTTTGCTTTTTTTTTAACTATTGATGAACAAAAATTGAAAAATTTTTTGTTCATTAAAAAGTTTTACTTAATTTTTGTACATATATATAAATATGTGTATAAAGATTGTACAAAAAAAAATTGGGTTTTTTATTTCTAAAGTATGGCGATATCTGTCCTACAACTCCACTTGGGAAAGTTATTGGATCAGTTTGTTGCATTTGCGGCGTCTTGGTGATTGCATTGCCCATTCCTATAATTGTTAATAATTTCGCTGAATTTTATAAGAATCAAATGCGTCGTGAAAAAGCACTGAAACGTCGCGAAGCATTGGATCGCGCAAAACGCGAAGGCAGTATTGTATCTTTCCATCATATCAATTTACGCGACGCTTTTGCTAAAAGCATGGATCTTATTGATGTGATTGTTGACACAGGTAAGATATCTACTACCACCAACATTCTTTTGCTTTAATACCTACTTATTATTGCGTCTCAAAATAAAATGAAGCATATTTCCCATTAATGAAACTAAACTTTTCATATTTTATCATTTCCCTAACAATGGATTATAAATGTTGTCAAAAATTATAGTTCAAAAGTTTGTTGCGTTTCATGTATATCTTCTTTGCGGCTTTATGTTTTTGTGCATGAATTTGTTGATTGCTAAACTATTTTATAATTGGAAGAATGTTCTTATACATTTATTCCAGAGAATTCAACTTCTATTTGTTAAATTTTTTAAAGTTAAAACACTTTTAATAATTTTTTTAGGGTTCGGGATTATGTGCATAATTCTTCTTCTTATCTGCCTAACGCCGAACCCTAATTTTATTAAATTATAATAATGGAAAATTGTAGATATTTATTACATTTGTTAAAATAGTTGAAAAATTTCTACAAATTTCTCTCTATCGTCTCAAAATTTTAATAGCTTTTGACAAAAATTAGTTAAATTTTAATTAATTGAGAATAACCTTAGTTGAAAATTTATATTGATTAAAATTTAGCTAATCATAAAAAGGTTTTAATCACTTACCTGATAATTTATTTAATGTTTGAAATTTAAAATTTTTTTTAGCTTTTTAAAAATTTTAATTTTTTTTCCTTCAAAAAACATTCATACTCAACTCTATTCCTTCAGTGCTTCTTTCTCTATTCACTTTTCTTCTATTTATTTCCTTTTCTCTCTCATATAAACAAAAATCTTTGTAAAATACTTAATTAAGCTAGTGAAATTCTATCATATATGTTTAAAAGAACCTTGCCTTATTCAGTGTATATCCACAAATATTTAAAGTAGCATTTACATGAAATTTGTGTTATATCATAATAAAAAGGAGGAAATGAAACTTTTTGATATTTCACTTTCATACAATGTGCCTTTGATGTTTATTTAACTCGACTTTTGCCATTCATTCGCGCTGTAGTTTGTTTGTTTTATATGTGCTTTGTGTAGTGAAACGAAGGAAAGGCAGAAAAGACGACATGTATGACAGTTAAGTGTACAATACACGCAATTGTGCCTAAGCGTTAAAACAAAGCGTTAAAACAAAAGCGAGACTGCATTAACAGCTTTAAAATAGACATTTCCTTGATGATTTTCATCATTCAAGGACTTCTTTAAACATTGCCGCACATAAATCTATTCTTTCTCTTGCGAGGGCGCACACACAAAAGCCCTTTATGCTAATGCAATTCATAGCGAGAGC
>JACWBX010001149.1:30721-75307 GCA_014622435.1 Polypedilum pembai
TTAGGGTTCGGGATTATGTGCATAATTCTTCTTCTTATCTGCCTAACGCCGAACCCTAATTTTATTAAATTATAATAATGGAAAATTGTGGATATTTATTACATTTGTTAAAATAGTTTGCGCTGTAGTTTGTTTGTTTTATATGTGCTTTGTGTAGTGAAACGAATGAAAGGCAGAAAAGACGACATGTATGACAGTTAAGTGTACAATACACGCAATTGTGCCTCAAGCGTTAAAACAAAAGCGAGACTGCATTAACAGCTTTAAAATAGACATTTCCTTGATGATTTTCATCATTCAAGGACTTCTTTAAACATTGCCGCACATAAATCTATTCTTTCTCTTGCGAGGGCGCACACACAAAAGCCCTTTATGCTAATGCAATTCATAGCGAGAGCAAGAAAGAAGAAAGAGTTAAAATGAATGTCCTAATGTAATATGCATGAAAAATTTGTGGTCAAAAGAGCATTGAAACATAAACAAAAAAAAGAAGAAGAAGGTGAGAGAATTTACATAGTGGCAATAGTCAAGTAGTAGTATGGCTAGTTGAAATATCATAAATAAAGTTAAATGAATGAGGAGGAGCAAATGGGCTGTGAAATTGCGACAGTGAGTCACTTTTTCATGAATGAAATTTATTGGTAAATATAGCAACATTTATTTCAAGTGGAAAATTTTTCACTGTATATTTCTATCTACTGGGTGATATTAAAGCTCATAAATTCATATATTCATACACAATGGAGGATCTAAGCCTTTTTTCACTCCCTGGCCTCCATATCGTGACCCATTATATATAAATACTGAGTTTGTAATTATAAAAATTGGATTCCTTGTAATTTAGCTTTTTATATCTTTGGACGTTCCCACTTTTTTTCCTTACACATTATGTGTGTGTTTTATCAATAAATTATTCTGGTGCTTTGGGAACATTTATGAGGATTAACATGGACATGGATTTTAAGTACGGAAAATGTTAATGAAAATAATTTTTATGCAAGTGGCCAACATGCTTCTTGCTCCGTTTCTCGCTTGCCACTTTTTTTATTGTGTGTGAAAATGTTTTATTATTTGAGTAGTTTTTTCCTACTGTAGGAGTGCAGCAACAATGTTAAGAAGAAAAAGAGTAAATTAATGGCATTGCACACACTTTCACATGTCGTTGAGCTAATGAGCCTTTCATGCCTTGCTCACATAACAATTAATCATCGACATCATCGCTGATAACAAAAGGCTTTTGTTTATACAACTTTAAAATTACCAGTTTGTTGTCGATGAAAATTGACTCTTTAATAATGAGAGTCAGAGGCTGTACTTGAGTCATTTATGAATAGGATAATTATTGTGGGAAATAATAAATGAGAACTGCTAGTTGCTAATTAACCATGAGTCGACAAACAAATAATAAAATGTTTTATTATTGTTCACAATTTTATCAAGAAAACCACTAGTTAAATCTTATATTCATTAATATTCAATATTTATTGTTTTTATATTGTTTGTTACATTATAATTAGATACTTAATTAAAGCTAGAACTCTCAAAATTAGTAATTTAAGAGATTTTTCTTAAAATTTATTTATTTAACAATTGTTTACATTTTAAACAAGACGAAACAATTATTAGTATTTTGTAACATTGTTGTTTTGGCTTGATTTTTATTAAAAACTATTCAAAATTTTTAAAATATCGTTAAATTTTGAATTTTTTGAAATTATTCTTTTAAGATATTATCTGAGTTCATTAATCTTTAAGTCGGTCATTGTATCTTAAAATTGATTAAGATGATGACGCGAAACATGAAACATGTACTTTTACATTGATAACGTGTTACATTCAAACGTAGACGTAAAGAAAGAAGCAAAAAAAAAATTAATGTTGGTCGCGTGAGAAAATTAATGAAATTCCCAACGCTCAAATTCTCATTAATTTGCAGCATAATCGTTGATTATAAGAAGAAAGTGAGTCAAGGAGTAAAAGAAGAAAAGAAGGAGGAGAAGTGAGATGAAAGTTGTACGGTAGGAAGAAATTTTATAGAAAATGCGTGCTGATTGCCATTAGCCATTTATTGTATGTATCTTAATCATTTTCATTCACTATTTTTGCAACAATGGCTAAAGACAAAAACAATTGAGGAGAAAATCGATTTCATTTTATTCATTCATATTTTTTCGATATTTAATTAAGCTTTTTTGCGCAACTAATCGTGTACAGAAAATGTTTTTTTTATTATTTAAACCTCGTGATATGAAATTGCGACCAACTCCTTTTCCTCCTTGTTCTGCCCTCCATAGGTGACAAATACGATCTAATTGACACATCATCACCAACTGAGTCAGTAACACCACGTCGTCGACGACAGCAGCATCCACCACTATCATCACGCTTAGCCGAATTAAACGAAGAATTTTTACTCGAACATGAAAATTCCTCCAATAGCTAGCCTCGAATGTCATAAAAAAATTATTACGAAAAAATTCTCTTTATATGAATTCTATATTTATTTATATCCTCGACAAATCACCGAAAAATAAATCAAGATGAAAAAAAATTCACTATTAATCACTGTCTCAATCTATTTCTCGATTTATTAAAAATACAATCAAGACATTTTTATTGAAAAAAATGCAAGGAAGAAATAAAAAATGTTTTTTGAAATTTAAACATGAAAATTTTTAATTTCCTTGGTTATTGCAGATTAAAATTTCGTTTAAGGGAAATAAACTTTGAATAATTGAATATTCTTAAGAATAATGCAGATAATTGCTAGTTTGCAGTTTAAAAATTTTTATTCTTTAGAAAAGTCGAAGTTAAAAATCGAATTAATTTTTACTTACTACTTCTAAAATTTTCTAATTTTTGTAGTTTTGTGCTTAAAATTGCAAATTTTTGATGATTTTTCATAAAATTTCCTGTAAATTTCCATAATGCAAATTGATTCGCAAGCATTTTAAAAATAAGAAAGACTTAAGTACTAAGAGTTGTGAATTCAAAGTAACCTATTTCTATGAAATTTAATAAAATTCTTTTTTTGAAGAGTGATAAGAAAAAGTCAGGATAATGCAGCTGAAAGTTGCTAACCCTAGATTAATTGAAGTCTCTTTGCTTTAGTTTTATCTAACTTCTTCTTCTTCTCAACTTCTTTACTCTCTCAATATTTCTTCTTTTAAAATGCAATTTTTTATCTTCCTTATTTTCAATTTCTTCCTCTAACTTTCTCTATGAAATGAAAGAAAAATTTTTTATAGCGCAAAAACTTTTTTTATCTTCTAATCGACTTTATCATTCTCTCTCGCTCGATTGAATTTTTTGACACAAATACCTTCATTAGATAACATTTTTTGCTTTCTTTTTCCTCTATCTATCTAATGCGCATTGTGTGTTTAGCTTTTTTTTCGTTTATTTTCCTGTTGTTGTTTTTTTCTGATATTTGAATTGGCAAAATTTAATTTTAATTTTCTTTTATTGTTTTGATGTTATTGTAGAAGAGAATTTTAATTTTTACTGTTAAGTAAATATCATTTTGTGAACAAAATTAGATGTTTGTTAAATGTTTGATTTTTGAATAAAGATTAGATCAGGATTAGGTTGAAATGATGTGTTGTTTTAGGGATTAAGGTCAAAAGTGTGTTTATACAAGAGAAATTTGTTTTTATTGAGTTCAAACACATTAAGTAAAATTTGATATTTTAATCACATTTTGGTTTTCATAATGAAGAAAAATTAATATGAGAAAGAAGCTAGAAAGGAAGGATGATGAGTGTGAACATATAATTATCAAAAACAGTGAAACAACAACAAAAGTCCTAATTAATTCATTATGATTTTTTAACGAGGCAAAGACACTAATTTTGAACTCTTTTGATGCTAGTAGTTATCAAAATTTTAAAACTCTTTGACTACGATTTGATTCAAGAATCAATAAAACACATTTTATTCCTTTGATCGAGGAGATGGACACTGGGGCAAAAAAAATTTATTTTTGCCCTTTTTTATATGGAAAAGGGCAAAAATTTGTCCTTTTGCCCTTTGTTTACATTTTTTCAAAAGGGCTACTTTTACTTTTTTTGGATGAAAATGGAGCAAAAATTTTGCTTTTTTGCCCCAGTCTCTATCTCCTCGCCTTTGATAAACGTTGAATAAAATAGTTTTTTATCATTTGCATCAAGATTTAAAAATTTTTAAAAAATAAACATAACAGTATTTTATGAATAGACAGAGTGTCTTTGCCTTAATTTTCTCAAACCTTTAATCATAAACTTTATTATAAATCAATCATATTTACCTAAAATTTAACGGTTTCTTCCTTTGTTTATTTAATTATCATTTATAATTAAGCCATATATAGCAAATTTTTTTTGTTGCTTTGTTTGTTTATTTTCATGCATATGCCAATGTTGAGGTTTTTAATTAATTAATTGTTTTCTCCTTTTTATTCTCTCTTCATTTTTATGATTTTTACCAACTTTAATTTTCAATTGATCATGACCGATGCATATGTCAATCCAAAAAATAAAACCCGAACACACACGTGCCGTGCTGTCCTCTTTTTATAAAAATTATGCAAATGTTGTTAATGTAAATTTTATTTACGAAAAAAAAAAATTGTTTGATTTCTTGATGGGAATTGCAAATTTTTCCTTTTTTTCCCTTGCTTCTGTTGATCCATCCAAAATTTTTATACAAATTAAATTTTTGTGTCACATAAAAAAAACAAATTGAATTAATTAAACACACAATTTATGAAAATTGGCATTGATACTGACTCACGCGCGTTACGGGGCTTATCGATGTCTTCGGCAGCGGGACACAATTTATCACAAGGCGACTTGGAGTCTGATGGCGAATCAGAGAAGAATCCAGCAAATACTGGCACTGGCTGTTACAAAAATTATGACCATCATCAACTGCATCATCGAAAAAACAATCAAGTAGATTCAAAAACTTTTCTTAACTTTTCTGTAAAGTTTACGAAATTTTACTAACAAATTGTTTTTGAATTTTTTTTATTACAGCAACATTCACATCCGGAACCTGACGCACAACCTTCATATAGTCCAGTTTCACAACGTCGTGATTGGAGTGCTGATACGAACAATGATCAAGATGATATTGATAATGATAATGAACAGTTAATTGAAAATGAAGAAAATCAGAAAATGCAGCCATATATGAGAGCATCGAAAGTCGTAAGTATGGCTATTTTTTGTTTTATCATTCATACATTCACTGTTTGGAATCATTTTCTATTTCCTTCTCTATTGGAAATCTAAATTTCTATCTCTGTCTTTATGTCTATCTGACTTCTCGCTCTGTGTCTATCATTTGTATCACATTTTTCCATTTGCATTGAAATTTTTGGTTGATTGTTTAATTGAATGAAATTTCACAAATTGAAAGAAAAAAAATTGAAGCTTTAAGTTAAATCATAAACTAAAATTTTATGTTAAAATAAAATTCCATTTAAAATTCAAAAGACCTTTAGTGTGAAACAATTCAAAATTCTTTACTTTTAAAAATTGTGTTCATTAATTTAGCATATTTTAGAAAACTCACGTTGATTTAGCTAATTAGTAATTTGAGTGTGTTATTTCACAATCTATCCTTTTTGTATTACATTTATGATTTTTTGTAGTTTTACCATCAACAGTCTTGGACTAAAGAGGTACTAAAAACACACAAATATACTTTAAACTAAAAATTTACACAATCTTTCAAATTAAAATTATACCCTCAAAGCTCACTTAATGAATGGCTTGAAAAAATAAATTTCTTCAATTTCCTTCACTTTTTTATAGAATAAAAAACTTTTCAACTTATTTATTCACAATGCAAAAAAGAAAAATCTTTTATTCTGTCACTCAGTTTGATCTTTTTTCTTATTCTATTGTTCTGTTAAATGTAATGTGAAATGCTCCTACTGCATGTTTGTAAATTGTAAATATAAAGCATTTTCTATTGTTATAGTTGAAATAAAAAAAGCAGAGTTTGGACATTAATTTCGAAAACATATTGATACTAAAAAAGCTTTCGAAATTTATTCTAAGTTTGAATTTCTGAACAACAATAATTCTTTTTGTGAATTATTTGATATTGGAATTTATCCTTATTATAAATCGATTTTTATAACATTATAGAATATATTTTCTATGACACTGAACTGTTCATAGAGTATTTTGATTTAGATATTAAGTGTAAACTCGAGGGGGTGACAGCTTTTACGAAAGAATTTTAAATTTCGTAATCTTTCGTAAACTTTCGTAATTTTCGTAAATTCTAATCAAAATTTTCAGCTTTTTTCAGTTATTTTTATTGACAAAAAGAAAAAAATTCGGTTACTTTTAAAAAAGTTAAGAAATCTGCATCACATTTTGATTTTGATTGCGCATTTTCTATTCTTCTAAAAAATCATTTAAAAATTTTCTTTTATTTTAATCTGAAACAATGACAAAGGCATTTTTAAATGCTTATTAATCAGATTTGTGCTGATTTCGATAAGAATCGTTAAGCAAATAGTGAAATTTTGGTAAAATAAATTTCTGAATTTTTGTTTTTGTTTACATTTTGAATTGAAATCTTTCATAATCCCTCGTAAACTTCGAAATCTTTCGAAAATCTCTCGTAATTTTCGAAATCTTTCGTAATCCTTCGTAAATTTCGTAATCTTTCGAAAAACTTCTTAATTTTTCGTAATATTTCGAAAACTTTTTGTAAAAATTTTCTTTCGTAAAAGCTGTCACCCCCTCGTGTAAACTTCAAATTTATTTAATTTAAATTTAACGAAAAATTTAAAACTGAATTTGAACAGAATAAAAACGATTGTTATTTTAATAATGTCCAAACTTTAAAAATAAAACAATTTTTAATGAGGTTTTGAATTTTTCTTTTTAATTTTTACTTTTATCTTCACATTTTGTCTTTTTGCATGACTTTTATTGATAAATTTCCCTATTTTCTTCTTCTTTTCTTTATTTCTGCAATTTTAATTCACTTGTGAGAATGTTTTTAATGCAAAATTTTTCTTTTTTATCTTCTCTTTTGAATTTCTTATTCTGCATCGTCCAAAAAAATCTTGAATATGTGAATCATTAGGAAGTCGAGGAGCTAAGAAGACAAATTGCTATGGAAAATCAACTTAAAGATCCAAAGGTATCGAAGCGTATAAAGACAGATATTGAAATTCCATCCGAATTCGAGTGCTGTTTTTGTTCTTCAGACGTAAGTTTTTCATGCTAAAAAAATTAATTTATTAAAAAGTTTTTCAATCTCCATTATTAGTTTTTCTTTCTCTGTCTATTCTCTTATTCATGTATTTATTGTTTTACTTAGCTTTTCCACTCATTTCCCACTTTTTACATTTTTTTAATCAATTCCCATTACTTATTTCTGTATTTTTATCATCCTAATGGAATGCTCGTAAAAAAATTAGTAAAATTTAATTAAATATTTGAAGTAGTTTAAATAAATGTTGAATGTTATAATTTTTTCAATTATCTAAATTATACTACAGTAGATTAAATGCATTTTTCTCTAATTCGATGTTTATATTTTATTATTTTGATAAAAAAATTCAACACACACACATTTGCACATCAAATTTCTCTATAGATAATCAAATTTTTTAAATTCATCAAACTCGAAAAACTAAGAATATGTTTGTATTACTGAATTAAAATTATTTTATAACAAGCATAAAATTGGATTTAAAAAAATGATTTAGAAGCCACAAAAAGTGAGTTTTATGGCACTTATAAAACTTCTCCAATCATAAATTTTTTCTCTATAAAAATTTTAGGTAAATTCAAAGTTGTTTGTTTCTAACAGATATTTCTTAAAATTTTCTTTAATTTGTTACTTTTTAGACTCTTGGTATCGAAAAATAAGATTGAAATTTCGTGAATTTTAAAAACGAAGATTAATCTCAAACCCGAAATATAAAGCATTTTTTATATAAATTTTCCATTTTTATGCTTTAAGAATATTTAAAAAAAGGAACGGTTATATCATTTTATTCTTAGTTTCTTGAATTTCTAAATCTTAATTTATTAAATTCACAAAAATTTGAGACAATAGCAGACGTTAACTGAATAAATTCAGTTAATTTACTTAAGTGTCTCAGCCTAGATAAAATTCTTCTTATTTAATTAATCTAATTTAAATTTTACACGTCATAAAATTTTATTGTTAAAAGAAATCGCAAAAAGATGAAAGAAAAATTCAATAAACTTTAATTTCTAATTATTCTTTGTGTCTTTTATGCTTTTCTTCCTTAATTTTTCCTTCATTCCCTTCTGTTCACTTTTCTCTCTTTCTTTTAATTTTAATTAGTTTTCGTTACATTTTCAATTTCTAATTTAATTAAAATTTTTAATTTTCATATAATTTAGGCGGCAATAGCTGTTACAGCAGAGCATCAAAGATCGCATAGCGTTTAAATTTAGATGAAATCATACTTTAATTCCTCTTTCTTTTGAAATCTGTATATTTTATTAGAGTGAAACATTATTTAGATAGTTATCCATGATTATAAATTGATATTGGTTTTGTTGTCAACAGGTGAGTTGTCTCTCATCTTCATCATGTATGAGTAAAATACATTATTTATAATTTGTTTTCAACTGCAGTGTTAAACTCACAAGTTTGTTTTTTATTTTGAGTTCATTAATGAAGGATTTAAAAGTTTTTCTAAAAGCTTTCTTGTTTGTTTATTGAATGTTTTTGTGTGATTAAATTGCGAAACATTTTCATTTTTTTTTGTTCTTTAGTTAATTGAATAAAAAATAATTTTATACAAGAAACGTAAAGGAATGTTTTTGAAACTTTCGTTTTTCTTTAACTGTAAAGTAATCAATAAAAATTACAAAATGTTTGTTTGTTTGTGTGTTTTTACCACTTATCAGCAAATCTATCTCTTTCTAATTGAATGTGGATATGATTACATGACATAGTTAGGTAAATTTTCCTCTTCTTGATTCAACTAAAAAAGCCAGAAATAAAATTTTACGAGCAACAGAATTTCTTTTTAGAAGAGAAAAAGATTACTGAAATTTCTCGATCTAATTTTTCTTTTTATTTTGACCACACACATGCAGTGACACATATTTAAATGCTGAAGAACAAGAAAAAGAAATCTTTTAATCAAATTTAGTACTTATGATAATCCAGTTCATCTCATGTAAGCTATAGAACAGTTTTTTCATTTCCTTTTGCATCAAATCAAGGAAGGAATAAGAAAATCAATTTAATTTCCATTTTCCAACTCAACAAATGTCGAAATTCTCTAACAAAATAAAATAAATCCATTTCATCCTTCATTCAAATGCTGATTGATATGAGAAACATGATACAGCAAATGATATTACTATTTAAAGATTTTCAATGCAGCTTTGGCATGATTTCTTTTGTTGGCATAAATTTTTTCTCAATTACATGATTACATTCACTAGCCAATCCCAAATAAATTGTGCATAATGCAGCACAATGGATTTTAATGATAATAAAGACTGCGGTGAATTTCTGCATAAAACTCACATAAAAAATTAATTTCTGGGACGGCATACAAGGGTGAAAGAAAGAAATAAAAGGAAAAAGTTCAAACGATAGCAATCAAATGAAATTCCAATTTTCCATGGTGAAGGAGAAAAAAGCAAAGCGAAGCAACTTATTTAGATTTTTCCGTTTTTACCAAATGTTATGTGCTTGTGTTACACAATGGGACATCACTTTTGTTCAATATTCAATTATCAGCAGCTGCTGTGTTCTCGCTATGACGTCAAGTCACCTTATGTTAAAGCATTGATGTATCTCATGCATGTCATTCGTCCATGATCACGCTGTGAATTGAAAATAATTGGCAATTTTTATGCTAGTTTGAATTCTTCTCTTGATTATTTGTTTGTTGAATAAATATGTTTTAATAGGAGAAATTTCTAATAAAGTCAAAAACTTAAGCTCTTGTACATGAAACAAAAAACCACAAAACAAGAATTTACATCAAAATTACTTTAAAACTAAATTAAACTTTTCCCAAAACACATGAGGAAAATTTCATAGTGTTGACATAGATGTAGTTTAAATTCAACAAAATGCACAATGAACGTCTCTCAATTTTAATTACAAAATTGTTGAGTGAGTTGATGTACTCATAAAAGCGATTACAATCATGTTTTGGTCATCATAAGCATGCACTTGTGTGTATTGTGAATTTGACATGAAAGTCATTGTCATTTTGTTGCTATTAAATTTTCATAAACTATTAGTGAGCAATAAGCCAGAGTTGGAAAAAAGAATTCTCTTTATAGTTTTTTAAATCTCAAATGAATAATTAAATTTTTAAAATAACGTATTTTTTTAAAATTTCAAAATATTAACCGTTGAAAATTTTCAAAGTGAATAGATAAAAATGCACGTAATTGTAGCTTCATTAGTTTGAAATTGCACGAAATTATAATTAAATGAAACTTGTGAACATTTGATGATGATAGTATGGTTACATGCACACTCGCTTTTTAGTTGCATGAATGAATTGAATCAGCTACAAACACATTCACAGCATGAGATGAAAATTTCTATCTCTCTCATTCTATGTATAATTTTTTATGTTTTTGAGTGGAAGAGCTTCTGTTGCTTTCTTTTTTTTTATCTGTTTCAAGCTGTGCTTAATTGAAGATTATCTTCTCTTTCTCTGGTTGAGAATACAAGAGACTCATCTCACTTAATTGTAATTTTCACAGGACTATAAAGAGTGCATAGATGCAGAGGGTCTGATGCCATTAAATACATCGGATATTCAAAAGACAATCTGCATGGAGATGCATATGGCAAAGACAATGAACATTCTGAATCTCTGTCATGGTGGTACAAAATCGAGTAGTTTTGCGACTCCATCTGAGCAAAATATTGGACCAAATAAATTTACTTTTCCATCAATCGATGCGGCTGTTCGTTCAATTCCCACTGTCAATTCACGTGAAAATCGAAATAATGCAAGTCTCAATAGCAAACATAGTCAAAGTGCAGTAGCAGTTGCTGCTTCTAATAACAACCCCGTGAATAGTAACAGTAATTTAATGCTGAATCAAAATTACAATGTACACAATAGCACCAATACAGACCTGGCCAGTGTGGACAGTTCCGATACTTTCATGAGCTGCCAAACGCATCCATTTCTATCGCAGGGCGATCTTACTTCTACGGCGCATGAATTCGATGATAATGATTTAACCAATCTCTGTGATTTTGACATGATTGACTCAGATAATATGTATATGACATCACCCTATGGGCATATGAGTAATAAAAATTTCTCGCGCGGTGGGAGTTTGTATAGTGGTCCAGTTAACATAATCGTAGATAGTACTCTAAGTGCGCAAAATTCATCGCAAGTAAAGAAGAGCACATCAGGTGATACAGCACTAAGAAGTCTCGCTGCCAGTCCCATTGATGAACAATATAGTGGTAGTCGCGTTAGTCTTAACGAAACACCCGTGCCAAAGCATAGAAAAACAAGATTTCAGCAGCAACAACAGCAAATGCAGCAGCAGCAGCAGCAGCAACAAAATAACAACAGTCTCAATAAGCCAAAGACACGTTTCGATGATGGTGGTGATGAAAGCGGTGCTGACTCATCGAATATCAATAATTCGAGTAGCAATAGCAAAAAGAATCGTAGAGCTTCCTTTATGCCAAGCAAAATTATCACAACTGCTACAAAGCAGCTCATTAATCAACATCTCTTTGGGCTTCAGTCGATGACTGGCTCGAAAGGTAAAAAATTTAAAATATTGAATTACTTGTAAAGAATTATAATTTAAACTTTTTTTCTAGATGGTTCAGTTGAAACGCACAAACGTTCGAAATCAATTCTAAAAAATAAATCGGATGCACGATTAGGCTCAGATCCAGAAAGTGAAAGACTTTTAAGTGATACTGGATCGGGCGTTAGTGATATAAGCGTTATACCGGTAAGTTTATTTAAAGAATTCAAGTCAGTAAATTACTTAGTTTTATTTAAGTTTAAATTTGAAGTTTCTAAAAATTCAAAATTTTGTTTATATTCAAAAATAAATTTAACAAAAAATTCAAAATATTTTTATCTGTTATATTAACTAGGCTAATGAAAATCTGGAATTTTCACCGAATAAAATTCATAAATCAATTTCACCACAACTAAGCCATCATAGGCATCATCGACTAGTGCAACAACGTTCAACACCTGCGTCATTTGGACGAACAAAATTCCAAACACCTCGACAAAGTGAAGAGACAATGTTGCGACAAGTGAAACCAATATTGCAGCGGGGACTGGGATTTGGTGGAACAACACACGATTCAGCAAGACTCGATTCAGGGACACGCGAAAGTAGTTTAGGTAAATTTTTTTGGTTGTTATTAATAGAAATTTTCTAATGGATTTATATGACAGATTCTGACAATGCATACTCAACAACAACATATCCATTAATGGCGAAAGGTGATAAAGATAAGGACGAATCATCATCATCAACCATTAAAGCGAGTAACGATCAAATAGCAACATCATTATCAACATTAGATAAGCAAAACAATTCTTCGTCATTGTCAACAACAAAATGTACAGGTGGATCACAGTAGTAAATAATAATTTGATGATTTCTTTTGTAAATCTTCTCACACGCCCGAATTATATTTTATATAAATCAAAAAGAAAAAAACCTACTGAAATTGCCAAGTAAGAAAAATATTAATCAAATGTAAATATTCAAAAGAGAAAGAAAAAAGAAAACAAAGTCATTACTTAAGCAAATAAGTTAATTAATAATTTTACCATGAAATGAAACATGTTCTAGTCACACGGTTGAATTGATTAATACGCGATTCCTTCCCACCACCCACACCATCATAACACTTTCTCCTCTTTCTCTATATCCTAAATATAGAAAAAATAATTAAGTAAAAGATTTTTTATTATTAGATATAATTATAAATATAAATAAATTATGAAAAAAGACACAGACATGAAAAATCTAACATTTAAAATATCATGGTAATTGAATCCTTTGTTACTTTGAGTTTTATGCATTTTTAATGAATATTGTAAGCCATAGCAATGGTAACAAATTCCATGCATAAAATTCCAAGTCATAACAGACTTAGAGGCGATTCATGTTGCCATTGATGCCACTCTAAGAAAACATCTCTTTAATAAGACTTAAGAATGCTTATACGCAAACAAAAATCATTTTTAAAAAAAAAGTCGCTTTCAAGCCATTTTTCGAAGCATGAAGCATTCATAAAAAATCATACAAAAAACATTTTATGCGAATATCAAGTTTTATTACTATCCACTACAATGATCATGAAATTTTCTTTTCTCATAATATGCTAAAGTATTTGGTATGTGCCAAATAATCCAAGAAACAATTTTTTGCTACTTAAAAAAAGAAAATTTTGAAAATTACGCAAATGAAATTGATATAAAAAAGCAGCCTTAAAAGCACTTCAAAGAAAATCTTTTTTCTTTAAATTCTTAATTGAGTAAAAATGTATAAAAATCATATTCGAAGCAATACTTGAAGTTTCTTTTATTTACGTCAAAATTTTAAAATTTCTCTTAAAGTTTAATTTTGAACATTTAAGCAAAATATTTTTCGCCTGAAAAGTATGCAACTTTGATAAAATAGTTTTCATTGTTTTGATTTCAATAGCTTAAATTCTGATTGTTGCTTGAAAAATCACTCTCGTTTAAGAGTAAACCCAACTAAAAGGAAAGATGTAAAAATACTCAATAGAAAATTTTTTCAATTGAAATTCAAATTCGCTTTGTAAAGAATAAAAATTTTTCCTAATGAAGCAAAGAATAGAAAATCATGACATTCGCATATTATGGTAAAAAAAACGTTTTAAGCAGTGGCGGGGCGAAAGTAACAATAAAGGATGAATTTTTTTATTCATTACTGCACACAAAAAGATATTTTATATGCACAAAAAAAAAAAATTTTTCCAAGCCACTGCCAACTCGGAGTTTAATCGAGAGAGAAAGAAAAAATCGAGGAAAATTTCACACTTACTTAAGAGAATCAACCAAGTTTAATCGAGTAGATTATGTGTGCTATTTTATGTTTAGAAGCATGGAAAAAGAACAAAAATGAAAATCTAAAGAAATTTTTTTACTATTTTAGACAATTGAAACAAAGAAAGAACAGAAAATGAGTGTTGATAGTAAGTTAATTTTAAATTTAAGAAAATATTGTTAGTTAGGCGTCGACAAAGTACAGAAAGAAATCGGAAAATTTTCACATTTGATGTGAATATGAAAAGAAAAAGTGTTAGAAAACGAATTACAGGATGTTTTTGTACCAGGGAATGAAGAAGATTGTGTGATCTTGAGTTTGTTAATTTTTAAAAAAATTTTTTAATTTTACAATGCGCTTAATAAATTAAGTTTATTAAAATTAGTTATTTTTGACTCAAGTGTTAAACAAACGACTTTTTCAGTTTTACCCAAGTGAAGAAAGTTTATGTAGACCTTTCAGTAGATGAAAATGAAGAACTTTTTCAAATTTGATCCACATTAAAATTTAATCAAAATGATTATTTTTTGTGCAATTTAATTATCTAATCTCTTCTTTATTTCAAAATATGTTTTGATTTATATTCATAAATAGAATCGAAATTTCAATCAAAAAGAAGACAAAAATTTTGTGGACAAAATTTAGTTTAAATAAAAATTAAAATAATTGAAATTTATCTACCTATCTCGGACTTTCCATCAATTAAAATAATTATTTTATTCTCTATAATACGAAAGAAATTCAAAATGAATAAAAAATTAAAAAACTTTTGTTGATCTACTTGAATATCTACATTTTCGTTCTACTTCGAGTTCTACATTTAAGATCTACATAAACATTCATTCTTTGAAAAATTTAAAACAAGTTATGAATGCATACATATAGGAATAAGAAAAGTTACGATATCTAATATTAATTCATACATAAAGAAAATTAAAAAAAATTTGCAATAAAAAATTCTACGAAATACAATCAAGAAGACAAAATGAGATGAAAATTTTAACTCTTTACTGCTAGCAATTTTTTCTTTATTCTCTCCTGCCATTTATCTTAAAAATAATAAAATAAAATACAATTATGGCAATCAACGAAAAAAAGAAGTGAGAAAAATTTTCTGCGTCATCACAATCTTGCTTGCACTTTTAGCCTCATCAAAAAATGTTTTTGTAAAGTTTTCCTTTTAAATCAAAAAGAAAAGTAAAAAGAAATTTTCAGGGATTTATTCAATCAAATATTCATACTTTTTATTGATGAGAAATAATATTGAAATACAAAAAATGCTTGCGAGATATTTTTTACAAAGTTTCATGTTCTAATAAAGAAAAATTTTCTTTCTTTTCTTTCATTAGTAAATTTTTCTAGCTTTTGTTACAGTAAAGGGTTAATTAATAAAAAAAATTAGGGAAAAAGTTTGCGATATTCTCAATAATTTTTTAACAGCAGGGAATAACGTATGTACGTACTTAATATCATCTCTTTCTATTCTGCAAATAAAATATCTAATTAAAATTTTCCCTTGAAAAACATAAAAAGTCTATTTTAGTCAAAAATGAAAATATTATATATGAAAAAAAACCTCCCCTGCAGATGTATCACATTATAATAATAAATTCGATAGTTAAAAAAGATGAAACATGAATCAATGTTCAAAACCACACACAAATAAAATATTTAAATGAAAATGATATAGATTTAATGATAATGAAAAAAAAGATGACTTAAAATTGTTATAAATGCTTTTTATCTGTGATTTTGATTAAATAAAAAATTATTGATGAATTGAACACAAAAATCAAATTGAAAAATAAAAACTTTCATTTCTTTTTAAATTTAATTTTTCAGCAGAAATTTTTTCTCCAAAAATTAGTGATTCTTCAGCCAAAGTTATATGAGTTGGTTACCTGTCTAACAGGTCTATGTAGACGACAAGTTTTTGTCTACGGTCTACACCTTTAGTCTGTGTAGACAAAATCTACGTGTAGACCGTAGACGGTATACGTAGATTTTCATACATTTGTCTACGGTCTACGTAGACAAAATCTACGGTAGAATCTACGCAGACCGTTAACCGCAGACGTCTACGATAACAACACTGAAGGGTAGCTAAAATAAATTTTTTAAAAGTTTAATGAAATCATATTCAGTCAAGAGAAAGGACTATCATTTTAGAACTTTTTAGTGAAAATTAGAACACATTAAAAAAGAATTTAAAGCACTTAAGAACATAAAAAACCACAAATACGCACTTTTGTACACGTTATAGTATTTTAAATAGAAGTTCTTACACCTTCTATTCAATTAAGACTATCAATTAACCTACTTTTATTTGATTAGCCAGATAAGAGATTATCATTTACTGCAATTATATTCACATTTATTCTCTCTATTGTATTACTAATTTTGAAATTTATTTTAGGCCTGAACGCTTCAATTCATAACTAGATAGTTAAATAAATTTTGGATAAAAAGAATTTTTACAAAATATTTACAAATTCTATTCTTGAAAACAGTCTAAAGTGAATAAGACTAAAATAAATTTCGCCTGAAAGTTAGATATTTTTAGCGCATTTTTTATTTATCTTATCACATTTGTGTAGTTAATCAAATCATGATAAAAATTTAAACAAAAAGTTCTTTTTCAGTCTTTTATTGTGAATCATTCTATTAAGTTGTGCAGAAAAAGAATGAAATCATTCAAATTAATTTTTTTCCTTGTAATTATTTCAACAATTTTATTGATTGAAGTCTCTTCTCAGCGTCAAAAAATGTGCAGATGTGGAAGAATGCTTAATCCAGTATGCGCTTTTGATGGAAAAATCAACAAAACCTTTGCCAATGAGTGCTTATTTGAATGTGAACAAAAACAAATGGCGACAGAAGGAAAAAAACTGCGAATATTGTATACTGGCACTTGTCGTGAAGGAGCTGAAATGTGATTGAAGAATTTTATGGTTTAAAAAATGTATTCGAACGTGATAAAATGTGAAATAAATATTTTTATATTTATAAATAACTTGAAAGACAAAGATTTTTAAGCAATTTTCAGGATCTTGGAAATCGAATTCATTTTTAGAAATTTTGAACGGTAAATATTCAAAAATCAACGCGTTAAGAAATCATTTGAGAGAGCTTTGAGATTTCCTGAAATATAAAAAAGAAGCGGTTTTGTTAAATTTTTTGATTAATGACTTTTCTTTATTAATTGTGAATCATAGAATAAATTTATATCGTTGCATGATCATCTACACAAATATTTGTTTAAATATAAAAAAAATTAAGTAACATTTTCCAAATGTAAATGACATTATTAGCAGTGTGAACACTAATACGTTTCTTTTACTGGTTATTCGAATATTTAGGTGCACTTTAGGTCATTTATTTATTGAAAAAGGCATGTCTAAGTAGAAAAATGTTTTAAATGCTTTTCATGGTTAAATTTTGTCATAGATATGCCATTTCTTGCTTTTCGTATCAAAAAAGAGTCCTCTAGAAAAAAGATTGCTTTTAGGCACCAAATTTCAATCTTCTGTTCATGTTTTTATCCATATGTATAAGTATATGTGTGTATATAATCTAAAGAGAAAACTTTTTCATAAATCTCATGTGCATAAACGTACAAAATAGCTTAGAGAGGTGAGAGAAAGATTTATGAGAATAAAATAACATCGTATATTTTAAAATAGTCCGTGCTCTTTCCTCAAATTTGTCTTCTTCCAAGCTGGAAGCTTTTTCCATTCATCCTTCAACATTCCTAGTGTTTGTTCAAACTCATCATCTGCGAGATACATCTCGAGCTTTGTTGGATTAACATATTCGGGCAGTGGTCGTTTTAAAAGAACTTCAAGAGGATAAACTGATTGATGAAATCGTGCTAAATATTCTTCAATTGGAATCATTTCTTTTGATGGATTCTAGATTTTTCAATATAACGGAAAATTTAAAAAAAATTTTAACAGTTATTTTTTCAAATTTCAACGGTTTTTATAATTTAAAATATTAACGGTTATTTATGAAATTTTATAAAATAAAAAGGATTTCTCACCTCACTATTGATTTGTACAATATCTTCATGAACTTTCCATTCAGGAAAGATAGTTTGAAACTCAATCGGTTCATAACCAGCTGTAATAATATATGCCTCTTTTCTTATTTTCTCATTATGACCACATTTGGCTTTCCAGTAGTCTATTGCTGTTTGCATAGCCTCACATCGTTCAAGATGCCAACGATTTTCACCCGCACGATTTTCGATATTGTTTACATCGACTTCATCTTGACTGACATTATTATCATCAATAATTTTCGGCCACCAGCCTTGCCACAAATAAAGGACGTTTCCATTATCAATGAGAAAAAGTGTTGGTTGTCTGGCACTGTATAAATCCATTTGAACGAATGGAAACGCTGTGTAATGGTCTTTGCTTCTCATACTCGGCACAACTTCAATCGCCTCAAATGAACCATTTTTACTCGTTAGCTCATACATCTTGGGCGTGAAATCAAATGATTCGGACTCACGTCCTAATAAGCTAGCATAAGCTGCTCTCTTTGTCTCATCATTCTCATCGCATTGACCAAATGTAGCAAAAAACTCAGCACTCTCTTGACCTTCTGCGTGCTCTCGTAGTCTAATCTTTTCAGTAGCAAAAAATTCAGAATATTTTTTGCCACAAAGTTTCGAGCAGACATTCAAAGCGATTTTCTGCTGCTGTTCTGATGTCTTTGCGCCCTTCCATAGTACAAGTTGTCCTTTTCGACCCTGTACAAGAAAGATACAAGCGCGTGACCTCAATTGTTTAAGTTCACATGGCACTTCAAGAGCAATAGCCTCATTTGTATCACTACAACCACCAGTTACAACGTACATTCTCCATGAATCATAACGTGATTCGTCTAAACGCCTTTTATGGATAAAAATAGTTTTAAAAAGTCGTACAAAAGCTGGAATTTCACTAAATTGTTGAATTATCATTTGCGAGCCTTTTTCCTTATCAAGTTCAACCATATGAAGTGTCGAAGTTCCTTTTTCACTTGCTGTTGCATCAATACCTTGCCAATTGAAATAAACATAACGATCACGACCTACTGTCGATCGATTTGATACTTTTCCACTTAATTCTCTCACAGTAATGTTAATTTGGTATTTCCATAGAATCGTATAAGCTTCAGTTGCATAAAAATGAGGATGAAGTTCAGTTGAAATTTCTTCATTGCCATCAGCAGTTGCATGCCATTTTTTGACATTTTCTGTGATGATTTCAAAATATCTTCGAGTGTCTTCATCAAAATAGAAGTTTCCACGACCAAGACATGAATTTTCAAGAATTAAATTTGGCTCTTCGTAACGGTAACTTCTAAATAAGTGTGCGCCATCAATGTGTTCTATTTCATTGCAGTCAACATTTGCAATTCCATTTTTCGGTTGAATTTTTATGTCAGGCCAATCTGCAAACTTTTGTTTAAACAAAATTGTTTCCATATTTTGACTGACACGTGCGAGGAATGCCCACTCTGGTCTTTTTATTCCGCTCATTTTTTGGTCTGACACATGACGATTTCCACAGAGACTTGAAAAATTCATTGGATTTAAATGGCAAGAAGAATAATCGAAAGGCGAATCGAAAAGTTCTTCAGCTAACAATACAGCTATTCGTTTATCATCAGGCAATGCATTCTTACCACACCAAACATAAACTTCCGCACCAAAGTCAAAAACAAATATTTTGCGTGAGTTTACAATTGATATTGTAATAACTTGCCCCCAAAAATCATCAACTGGAACAAGAGCATCATCTGTAAATTCATAAACCATATTTGTCTCTTGCAAACATGCTTCAATCAATTCATCTTCATCTGAATGTCCAGCACTGACTAGCTCTTCATCTTCACCACGCTCGAGCAATTTGCAAAAAAATTTTCCATTATAGCCATCAAGATTTTTCTCGCTAATTGTGAGCACCATATTAGCACTACAACCGAGATCTTTATCACGCACAATTGATGTGCATAAATCTTTACAAACTTTTGTCTCAATCACATTTGCATAACGTCCAATGAAATTGAAGAGTTTATCACTTGTCACGAGAACAAAACAATCACCGTCATTGAGGCTTGAAAATTTCATGGGTACTATTCGGCATTGAACATGTCGTCGACCTTTGATATGAATAAGCATTGGTAGTTTGTATGGCAAGTGTGTGAGAATAAGTGGTTCAGCACTTGATTTAAGTGTAACTGCTGTGAAATCTTCGACTGATTTGAGTCCTGCAAGAGCTTCATCTGTAAATTTGCTCTTTTTTGTGTCTTTATCATTTGGACTTGGTGAATCACATTGAACGAGTTCTGTGTATTCATTGATTGTGTCAGTTCTTAATTGTGCTAGAGATTTCATAGCATTTGCTGGTCTTCGACGTTTTGGTCCTTGTGTCACTTTTCGCTTTGTGAGCATTGTGGATTCGACTTTTATTTCATCAAAGTCCGTGATATCAACTGATTCCTCCTCAATTGTCTTCACATCATCAGCTTTCGTAAAGAAACTATCGATTCCTTGATCGAGTGTTGGCAATTGAATTTTCAATCCTTTAACATTCTGTTGCACTTGTGATTGAATATCGTTACTTTCTTGAACACTTTGAGACCGACTAAATGTTTTTATTGAACTTTTTGTTGATGCAAAAACAGCTGTAGAAGAGCTTTTTGATAGTTTATAGGATTGAATTTTATCAGACTTGAATGTCTTCATGGGCGGTGACTTTTTTGTTGAATCACGAGTGAATGGTAACTCTGGTGGATTCTCACTATCATCATTTGATATTTTGAAATTTGATGCGTCAGATGACTCTAAAATGATATCATAAAATAAATAATTGATTTAGAAGAAGCGTGAATAACGATTTAAAAAATAAATATGAATAAATTTGCATAAAGAATCTATGATTGTTTACACAACTAAAGACTATTATTAGCTTTTTAAAAATAACGATTTTTCAGATTTTTAAATTTGTAAAATTTTGAAAATTTAAACCTCTTTATTTTTGAGAAATTAAAATTTTAAAAATATCACAATTTTAAATCGTTATTTTCAGAAAAAACTTAGATTTAGAAGAAAAACTTACCAATTCTCGTCTTCCATTTCTCAGAATTGTGCTTCAAATGTTCAAGTCGATCGGACAAGTTTCCTGCAGCACCTCCAATATCAGCCGACTTAACCTGTCTCAATTGCGGTTTTCCAAATTCATTTTCCTTCTCTCTTAATGTGACTGACGTTAACACATCCTGCAATTAGTAAATTTTGTTTTATATAAATTTCACACTCCAGAAAAAATCGTTCAAGGCCATTATATGAAACTCACGTTGACTATGCTTTCACGCTTAATTTCCTCTGTAATTTCTTTCTTCGTTACACGTTTGCGCCAATTATTCTCGCCACTATTCTTCAACAATGCCAAACGTTCAGCAATTGATCCATTTTTCGCTATTGACTCTTGATCCGGACGCATCTGAGTGTGGAATGAGAAAAATAAATTATTGGCAAACTCAATATCAAATTTCCTTCATTCTTTACCTTCTCGTTATCTTCGTCAGACGATATTTGATCGATACTCGCTCTTTTCTCACTCTCTAAATCATTCAAACGCTTCAATCGTTCCTTTACTGCCTCTGATGCTTGTTGTGACACAATCGATGTACTTTTGCTTTTTGCCAATAAGTTTTGAGCTCTGCAAAAGAACAGAAAATCGCGTGTAAGTGTAAACGAGTTTCTTCTTTGTGTGAGTCACAAACTTGTTGCAAATCAACGGTATAAACAACAAAATCTGCGCGATAGGAAATGAAAACTCTTTTTTATCTATCTGCAATTAGAACAAGCTTTATCGTAATGTGTTTGCTTCATTCAACGATTGCAAATGAACTAAAAATAATATTGAAATACATTTTGAAAAAATCTTAAACGAAAATAATAATAGACAACAATAAAGTCTGTTGTTGATGTTGTTGTTAACACATATTGCATAATAAAAATGTGTTTTCTTCATTCACACACTATTTTGCCAGCTTCGAAGATCCAATTTCAAAGTTAATTGCTTTACAAATGAGCAATTTTATTCAATTAAGTAATTGACTAGCGCAGTGAGTTTTATGATGATGTGATTTATGAGATTAAAGCGGAAAGATGTTGCATAAATGTCGATAAATTTTTTTGACGCTAACTCTATTTCAGGCCATATGTGTGTTATGATTATATAAGAAAAAAAATGTGCGCAGTATAAAAATTTAATATTTTTATCTCTTTTACTTCCTCGCATATAAAGCAGAGAGCAAAGAGATCAGTTGATGACCATATTGAGACGATTAAAAACAATTATCATTGTACGTTGAAGCTGAAGGTCGTTAATTGCAATTAAATGATGATGAAAAGCACTCTGAAGTGTAATTGGTTCACTATATGTATATATGAAAGCAGAAAAAAAGGTTCATTGTTAAATAACATGTATGCGAATGGAGGCCAATTTTAAAATTTCGCTAATGAAATTGAAAGCAATTCTGCAAGAGTGTTAATTGACTTAATATTAACTTTCTCATTGTTTGTCATTAAATGGAACGATTGAATTTCCATCGAAACAAGAGAAGAAGAGAAGTAATAATCTCACAAATGGCCAGATGTGATAGACGTGTTTTAAACTTAAAAAGAAGAAAAATAAAAAAAAGAGTAAAGAAGGAGACAACAAAAAATCAATGAATGTGTCTTTTGTTTTCATATTCTCTTCTTCTACCTTTTCTGTTTGTCTCATGCCCGTAACCATTTGTTGTAGTTATAAATTAAAGATTTGAGCTCAAAAAAATGATTATTTGTTTTCTTCATTTCTACTTTAAATCTCACTTTCATTACTTTTTTTATTGCTTGTAACCGCTTAGCGTAAAAATTCTTTTTCTTTATAATTTTTTTCATGCAAGAAATCTGTTTATTCTATTTATGAATGGTTTAAAAAGAAGGAAAAATTCTCACGAGTACCTTTATGAGTCATGCGATTGGATTTAAAATTTAAATTTATTATACAATTTTACCTTCTTAACTGGACTTTTATGTTTTGTTTATCTCATTCACTTTCATTTGATTTTTTATTGAAATTTTTAAAAGAATCACAAACAACAAAATTGAAGTGCTTAAGTTAGAAATCAATCACAATTAAAAATTGTCCAATTATTGCAATATTTCACGTACATTCAACACAATATAAATTAATTAAGTACTTATCACACAATATGACTCATTTTATCGTTTTGCTTATATCAATAAACACAAAAAAAATCAAAGAAACGCGCGGAAAACAGAAAAGATACGTCTTTTTGTATAGACCGAGAAATTATAAAATAAATTTTTTACATTTTAAAAATCTACACAAACAGCGCACCGTTTGTTATTGTAGGGTTCGAACGGTTCAAAATGGCAGGGTTATACATATTTTAAAAGTAAAAAATGTACATCATGCGCATTATAGACTTAAGAAATTCTTAAAAAGCTTTTTTACTTGTTATACAAATTTTGTTTAAAAATTCGCACTATCTCCGCGAAAATAAATGCATATGAAACTTTTTCCAGAAAATCATGAATGAAGCAATTTGTAATCAATTGTTCTTAATTAATTATAAAATATTTTCAATTGTTGAACAAATCACAATTAATTTATAAATCGATTGTTTTTATGACATGAAACATGAAAAACCAATTCAAAAAAGAAAAGTTGAAGAATCACTGGAGAAATAAATATTTATCATAAACGTATTTTTAACACGTTAAAATATTTCAATAAACGTCATAATTTCATTAATATTTCATTAACAACTTCAAACTGACCCAATTAAGACCTCATTTATTCAAACATTAAAATATCAACAATCACCTGCCTCTTTTTAACCATATGAGAGAGAAAAAATTAGGTCAAGTTGATCTTCACTATCTTAAAAATCATTTTTCAATCTCATATATTTTCGTTTAATTAAGATGAATGCTACTATAATCATCAATCAATGTACACAATTGTATAAGTCACATTGCATTATGAAATTTAATATCAATCTTCTTCAATTCATTTCTTGAGAAATTTATTTTTTATTTAAAATCCTTGACATTCAATCAATGTGAAAGAGAAATTCTTGAAAGGCTTAAAAAAGGATCAGAAAAGAGCAAGTGGATGGATTTTTTATTGTGTTCAAAAAATTTCATTTTTTATCATAAGTCCTTGAAAAATTTCATATTATCCACTCTAATAATGCACAATGAAAATCAAATTTTAAAAGGACAAGACTAAGAAGAAATTTTGTTTTACCTGAATTCTAATCAATCGACTTACTGTTATGCATATATAAATATTTGTTTATATTTACAGTAAAAATTTCTCACAATATTTATCTATAGACAGGAATCGATGTAAGAAAGAAAGAGACAGTGAAAGAAGAAATGAGCAAAAAACAAAGTTTGAAAATTGAGTCATCCATCAAATAAGAATTTTTTTGCATGATTTACAATCACTTTAGTCCCATCTGTCTGCATTTGAACAAATTGATTTCCATTTAGGTAAAATTTATTGCTATTTTCCTTCCTTACTTAGATTATTACTCTTGCACAGTTAATGTCAGTCTCACTCAGACGTAATAAACAATTTTACAAAAACAGGTAGAATTTGTGTCACTTTAATTCATGAACATGAATTGAAATGCAAGAGAGAAAAAATGAATGTTGAAAAATTTCTTAATCGCAAGTCGTTCAACCTTCATACAAAGCATCTTAATAAATAAACAGTGCATTGCAAAGCTAAATTCAATTCTGCATACATTAAATTGTTTCTCCTTTCCTTTCCTTCAGCGATTAATCTCGAGTTTAAGAAATTCCTTTGCTATTGTAACACTTATTTATTTACTATTTTTGTATAAACAAGGAGAATTTTTATTTATAATTGCATTCCAGTTTTTGATAGAAAATGACACAATTGTAATTGATTTTTAATGGAATTTCTAGAGTTAGAATTATGAACAGATTGAAGTGAATGGAAGAAAATTACTGCTATTGTTGATTTCACAATAATTATAGAGTTAGAATAACTTTCTTGATAAACCAACCGTGACTTAAACTTGAATTGATATTTAATAATTTCAAGATAAAGACTAAATAATAACACTTGAAGGCGACAATTAATTCATATTATTTTTATACATTCTCGTGTTCTCAACATCTCTATAAAATTATTCGTACCTTTCAAGGTAAACAAGAAAAATCTCTAATGACACTCGATTATTCACTGAACTTTGAATTTTGTTTTCATAAATTAATCACAAAAAAGAATTTAAAATCCGGAAAAAGAGTTTTTCTGCATATTTCTGTTTCGGTAATTACATTCATACAACAAAGAATCGGGAGGTTGGACCTCTGAACTGAGCACAGTTTTTTTTTGAACGACTCCATAATGAATTAGGCGTTTATTTTTAGACGCCTGACTATTATAGAACGTCTTGCTCGTTAGCCTACACTCATGTTTGAACATTTATGGAAAAAAGATGATGAAGCAGTGAATTCCAGACACAGATCATCGAAAAAGGAAAAGATTCTTGTGTAAATAAGTGCTAATTGGATCACGGCAATAAAAACATAAATTACACAGATCGCTGACAGTTTATAAATCGAATTTAAATCTCATTTCATTTTCTTTCCATAAATGTATTAATTACTACTACGCGAATCACTATAAAATCATCATAAGCAAGTGAAACACGTGACTGTATCGACCTTGACAGAGTTTCTGTTTGTTTACGTTTCTTTCCTCTTCTTTTCTATTCTTCGCTCCTTTACTCGATTCAAATGAAGTCATAAAATACTTCCATTCTTGGATAAAAGCGCGCGCGAACAAAAAAAGCCGTTTTATGCGTACTTACAATGGATTTACAAGACTTCGACTACTGCTGCGTTCAATTAGTTGCAATTTTTCTTTAAATGATAAATTCTCGACACCTGCATCTTCATCATCATCATCATCGATGCTCTCACTTTTAGTTAACTTCAGTCCTTTAATTGTCTTAAGTAAATCACTTGGCTTTGCTATAACCGGAGCTAAAGCAATTGGAATTGGTTCACTTTTCTTTAAATTACTACTGTTATTATTGGTTATGTCGATATTTGTTGATGATTTCTTTAATGCAAAGCCCGCCTTTCCACTGCCAACACGCTGCTTTAACTCTGATCTTAAGTCGAGCGGAAACAAACCGACCATTTGCTTTGGCTTAATTTTCCCCTCAGTGTTGCTTTCAACGTGCTCATTATCGTCAGTAGCCACAGCGGCAGCAACGTCTCCATCATCGATACTACTTGATGATTTTTCCGCATCCAATGTAGTCAATGATGCGTTGCTGTTATTATTTTCATCACATTTACGCTGCTGCTGTTCGGGAGGAACTAGCAACGATGCACTGATTAAATCTACAAGCAAAGAAGAGAGAGAGAGAAAATGAATATGTGACTACGCGTGCAGTCAATTAATGTCATGTTGATGTGATCTACACATGTGAGTCATAAAATTAGCACAAATCTGGTGCAATTGGAGAAAAATATTCATCTTTATAGCAGTGAATTGTGTGGCATTTATAGTTTATAATGTGTATTATTAACTGTATACTGACAAAAATCTTTGTAATTATCTAAATGATTTACACATGCTGCGTTGTTCTTGCCAATTGCTACCATTGGCGGTATGTCTTTGAGCTAAAAATTCAAGTCATGCTTATTAATTGGATACAGGATATATGTTTGCTAATTGTAATGATGGAATTAGCTGTTACTTGCTACTGTTGGTGATCGCTATCCTTGAACATTAATCACCCATGAAGTGTTATAATTATAGTGCAGTTATTTTAAATTTTTCATAGACTATTTTGCATAGATTGAATATGTGTGAAAAAAAATGTTTTTAAATTGACATATCAAGTACTTTTCAATTAATCAAAAAATAACGACTATTTAAATTTTAAATTATACATCTTTGTTTACATTTTAATAAAATCTTAATAAATTTTCTTCTTGGAAGCAATTAAGAATTTTAAGCTTATACAATGAATTAATAAGTTGAACATAATAAAACAATAAACTCATATTCCTTTTACAACAAACTAAAAATACACTTCTAAGATGTGAGATGAAAAATAATTTTTGTATATTCTCAATTGTCAGAGACATAAAACTTTGTATTTTCATGTGTCACGCAATATCAATTATTTGAACAACAAAGAACATGACATAAATAAATCAATGAGTCTCATAAAACTGTACCACGTATATTTGCTCTCGGCTTGTCATCTTCTTCTCCCAAATTGTCTTCCATTTTTTCTCACTTATTTTTCTTACTCTTTTAATTTAAATCTGACTTTTAAAACATCATATATGAGCACTTGAAATTGAAATTTATTTGCCATGCCACACGCACATCACTCATGCATATTTGGAATTTTCCATACTAAGCAACAAGAATATTTTTTTGAAAAATAAGTCAAAGAGATAAAAATTGATTGGAAAATTCTCTGAATTTTCTCGTTCAACGTTGAAAATCAAACTGAAAATAAGAGAAAAACGAGTCATGAATATATCACCCGAATGAGAAGAGGAAAATGCGGAGCTGAAGCGATATTTCGCAGAAATAGACAAAATCGCGTAGGAAAAGTGTTCTCATGAACCCGAATGTGAGAAAAGATTTACTCAAAAATAGTTTTTCTCTTGATCGCTCTTTCATTGTGCTAGTGACTCGATGTCTCTGCGCGCTCCTTGCTGTGTTAATAATTAAAATGACTTTCTCTTAGTTATAAACAAATTTAATGAAAACTTTCAATGCTCAGGAAACGCTCATGATAATAAAAATTTCAACACACACAGCAGTCGATCTCAAACCCTGTCGTTAAAAAATTTTCTCATTCAAGAATAAAATGAGCAACAAAATTTGTGTGTAAATATTCAATCTTTATAAATAGATAAATGGGACGTTCGCCAAAATCTCTCTTGAGTTCTCTAAACTCTTTCAACTTAAAAGTGCTCACAAAACAAATTTTTTTCTCACGATCGGCATCAATTAAAGTCAGTTTTTACGCTTCCCTAACTTTTTATATTTTTTTCTTTTGGACACTCTTAATGATGATCAAGTCGCAGGCAAAGTATCGATGATGAAAATTCATTTCCTGCATTTATTATTCAAACTATGAGTCATAAACATTTATTTCTGGCACCCGCTGCTAACTACTTTGTGTATGTACTCAATGAACATAAACCGGAAGAGCCTGCCTGTCTTACAGTTGATGTCATAAAATTTGCCCTTCAATTATTTTCTATATGCATGTAAATATTTATAAAAAAATGATCGAAAAATAGATTTTTTTAAAAACAGAAATAAAAGATGGAGCAATGTGTTTTTCAATATTCAAATTTGCGGTTTCTACAAGTAATTGCTAAATATTTTTTTAAAAGAAATTGCGAAAAAAGGTGAAATAAAACAAACAATTGTTAGGTGTTTGTAATAAAATATTCATTGTGAAAATTTATGATAGCTATTAAATGAGTCATCATTTTTATCAATAAGCTACGACAAGTTTGATTTTAAAGTTTCGATAAGAAATCCTTCTCTTGTGTGTTTATGAAGAAATCAGAGTAAATAAATAAACACATATCTTTCGACCATTGCCACATTGGCCTGTCGTAAAATATTAATTAATTTAAACTTCACTTACTCAATCTTTGTCTGTTTGTGTAAATCTAAATCACTTTAAATGAAACTAATCTCCTCACATTTTGTATTTTTGCACACAAAAAAAATCATGAATTTCTTCATTTCTCCAACGCAATGACGATGAACGCGAACGACGATGTTGGTAGCAGTAAGTAAAGTCATTAAGATTAATTGCATGAGATTTACTTTTCATGTGTTATTTCTCTCTGTCAACTTCGAATATAAAAATAAGTACATAAAAGAGCTAAATTTCTTCATTTCGAAGGAATTTTTTGTTAAAAGAGAAAGATTTTGCGGTGTGTCTCACTCATCTGATTTTATCTTTATGATTTAATTTTTCTCTTTTTTTCGACACAAATATTGCAAAGGAGAAGATACTCTTATTATTTGTTGATTTGTTGCTAACATTCGAGAAAAAATTTGAAATTTTTTTTTATTATTATGCTAAATAAACTGATTTTGAGACGTTAGAAATAAATAATGTTAAATTTTACTCAGAAATTAAATTTGAAATTAAATTTGTTTACAAATATCCAAAAAATTTTGTGAAATGGAAATTGATTAAGGTAAATATTCGGAAAATGTACAAGTTTTAGAAGTAAAAATCAGAAAAATTGATACCAACATAATTTTGATAGCTTTGTTATAATAAAAATAAGAAGTTTCTCCTTCCTTTCTATCAAAACTGCAATCTTACTTACAATGAATTTTAGTTTAATTACAATAACTGAATTCAGTGTCTTTGCCTTGTTGAACATATGTACATTCACTTGATGATGATTTTTTGCTCTATCTAGTGCTTGTTTAAAACGCCTCCAATTTGATTTCATTTTTCATCCTCCACACATACTGCGAGAGTGTGCTAAAAATTTTTATACTGTGCTGAGTGCAAGATTAGGAAGTAATTTAAAAATGAGAAGCAAAAAGGCTTGGCAAATGTGCATTAAATAAATAAAAAAAATTAACTTTTAATTTCATAATTATAGTTTTATTTCTTCTTTTCGTTCGATGCAAATGAGTTTTGACACTATAGGGCTTTTATTTTCGAGCGATACATTAACTAAATTATACATTTTGTGAGTCATTAATTAATCAATAACAAGATTCTTTTTTTTTATATCATTCTTTTGTTTCTATGGGTGTAAGTAAGTAAGAAAAATATGAATATAGAGAAATGGCACACCCAAATATATCAACAACAACCAAAATTTATTAATAAAACATTTTTTGGATTTTTCGTTTAAAATTTCAAGTTTTCCTAAGAGGGAGGCTAAAATATAGATTGATGAGTAGGATGATGGATGTTGTCTATAGACATTAAAAATTATAATATTTTTATACATTATCATAAGAAAGAAAAAGGCAAAGATTAATAAATGTTGACAACTATTGAATTCATATATAGCAGTGGCAGTTGTCGAACATAAATTACATAATATTACATTTCTAGATACTTTTAATTTTCACTGAAATACTCATGACTTATTAAAACTACTAAATTTTTCTGTATGTGCATGTGCGGCTCAAAGATGATGATATTTAATAATGATGTTGATGGTCTTCGACGTTCCTCCATTATTGCTCTGTAAAATGCATTTTTTGTAAAGAATTTATCTTTATAGTTCTCAACGTGACAGTCACATTACATCAATGATGATATTTACACATCACAGCACGACTACCAGTAGTAATGCAACTATCATTAATATTACTATTTCTATTGTGGTTATTATTATGGCTATTAGCATTATGCGAGAATTTTGCGGTGGCTTCGAGCAATTTTTTCTCTAATTCTAGTAATGTAGAGTCTGTAAAAGAATATTTGCGAAAAAAGAAAGAAAGAAAGAGAGAAAAGACAAAAGACACATATAATAGCATAATGACAACATAAGCAGAAATATAGAACAGAAAAAAGGCTGAAAAAACGTCAATGACAAAGTTCCATATTAAATTGAAACGTGAAAGAGCAAAGCGACTGCGGCAAGTGTGAGAAGTGTAACAATAAATAAATTGTAAGATAATTTTATTATCGTGCATTGAAGAATATTAATCATGAATTTCTAGAAAATAGCGATTAAGTTAATCGCATAGAAATAAATAACAACATACAAAGTTTTGGTTCATATGAAATGAGACTTGTTTTGACAAATTCCATCTGTCAATATTTACACATAATCGCTTATTAATGAAAAACATGCAATTGATTATTAAATTTAATAACATACACAAATCTTGTCAGTTCGATTGCTTTAGCAATAAATTTTCTATTACATATCCTGCTTTGAATTAGCAAATTAAATTGCAGTTGGAAAAAGATTTAAATTAACTGTGGGATATGCGATCTTACTGGAATTTAAATTATTTTCATGGTGAATATTAAAGCACGGAAAACAAACAATAAAGTACAAAAATACTTCTTATATCATCTCAATATGATCAGATTATGCGCTCATATGCACACACTGTGCCATATTTGTCTATCTACTTACTACTGAAAAAAAAAAGTATAAAAGAGTTAATTGATGTGAGGTGAAAATTTTTCATGCACATTTTTTGGACGATTGAAGTAGCAATTAACACATAAATAAGCAACATAAACACAAAACAATATTCAATTTAGCTTTTTTACAAATTTTTATTATGCTTTTTTTCGAAATACAACACAAAATGAAAAGAAATAAAGGTAAGAGGCTCTTTAAGTCCACATACAACTAAATTATTATCATTAAATGTTAACATCATAAAATTCAATTTTCTTTTTTCAATCGTATAACAAAAAAGTTTTTTTTTTACAAAAGACCTTAAACGATCAATGCCATAAAAGCATCTTTTAGTTGAAGGTATAGTTGCACATGGCACACGAGAGAGTGAAAAGAAATGTTCGATCATAATAATTATGTGGAATTGACTCATGGTCTTATTGTAAGCAAATACAAATACGCACACACACACATGATGGTGATTGAGATGCAAAAATAAGCGACTTATTATGCATGAAGTATGAGGTAATTCGAACAACACACGCGATTGATTAAGTAATTTTCCTCCACGAGCATACATTTGCATTTCATGAGATGCTCTATGGTTGACTGTTGTGGGGTCAATGGACAAAAAAGTTCCAAAAACGATGCTCGTCAATCAAATAAAAGACTCAACTCTTTATGTGGTCATAAAGGTGGCCATTTATTGAGCAAGAGAAGGTCAAAATGACTTTGAAAATTATTAAAATTCTTCATTTCGGCTTCACCATTCAAATTGCAACAATTGATGGGATTTTTTTAACTTCTTCTGCTGCTCCCATCACTACTAATTTTCTATTCACCATGCGACTTGTCCGCAAGGCAAAATTAGTGAGAAAATTTATAATTCACGAAATCGTTTTAAAATGTTAATTGTAAAACTTTATAAATTCTTGTCGTGCTAAATTAAGAAACAGTTTCTGTGGTTTAAAGTTAAGAATCATAAACAGAATACTTTTGCAATTATTAAGTAATGATTGTCATGCTCGAGACTTGCACCATACATTGGTTAAAAATTACAAAGTATCTCCTTAGGCATATCTCCATCTACCTGTTTGTTGTTTGCTGTGAAATTATGATGATTGCAAAAAAGCACTTTGTATGTGAGTGAATGCAATTTGTTGCTTTCAGATATGCATAAATATGTGCAGCAAGTACCTGCCGTTCCACATCTTCAAGTTCAACTAGTAAAAGCGAAAAGTAGCACACACAAAATAAATTGCACTGTTTGATTAGAAGGAAAATAGCTATAAAAGCAAGTACACGTTTTCATTATACAAAAAAGTAAAAAATGAATGATTTGTTGCTCGCCTTTACCTCGAAATAAATGAAGCTTCACCAGTGAGGACGAATGGAAATTTATATGATTGATTTTTTGAAGGTTTAGAAATAACCGTTAAAATATTTACCGAAAGTTTAAATTTTCAAAAGTATAAACAAACAAAAAGTTGAGAAAAATTTCCTCACTGGTAAAATAAAAACTAAAGATAATATTTTATTATTTCATTCATTGGTGTTATTTGCAATTCTCCCTATTGTCTTTTCCAATTAATAGTCCATTAAATTGATCGCTTTTCACATTTGCCTAATGTATACCACAATAATTGTATTTATGTGAAATAACAACATTCATAGGAAACGAAACGAAACTTTGTTCAACAATTACTGACTAAATGATCGACAATTATAATAGTGAAACATATGCAAGTACATTATTTTTTTCTCTTTCTCAACTGCCGTTTATTTCTTGCACGTTTCGAGTTATGTTTGTTTGCTCAAGTGAATTTCGTTCGTCTTAAAGAAGTCATGTGTGATAGAAAATGTCGCGACGAATAAATATGTGCATTTTATGCATCACTAGCTGACTTTAATGCGTCACATTTCATCGCTTTTATATTTTTTTTTTGGTGAATGCGAGAAGGCAAACATTTTGCAAAACAAGCTAAACAACTTCTGCTGCTTTTTGCACAATCAAATAACATAATAACACTCGCTTTTCAGGATTTGAAATTGTAGCAGTCTGCGATTAAAAAATTTATGACTTTATCAGATTTTTGTCTGCAAGCAGAGCAAGCAAGAAAGAGAGTTTTACAAGACAGAAAGGCACCCGCAAACCAACAAGCCGATTATTTCATGTCGTGAGAGAGCGACAAACTCTTCATGTTTGCTCACAAGTTTAAAAAAAAGTTCAATGTGCGGATTACTCAATTGATTATGTCGTTCAACATTACATTATCGTGTTCATACGTTTTTTTCTCTCTCTCACTGCTCTCTTGCTTACTGCCATAAATATCACACTCGAAGCTGTGCAGTCGTCGTTGAAATGCAACATGAAAAACGAAAGTCAAAAAACGCATTTACATCTGATTTTTATGTACATTTCTTTCTTCAATGACATAAAGATTGAGTTTTTCATTGAATGAGAGTCACATTTCACTGCCGTGCGGCCCTTTAAACAACAGTCATTCACTCCTCATGTCCATTTCTTTACATTTGCCGCAAATTGTTGTTTTAAGCATTGCTTTTTTTGCTCTCTTATGAGTGAGTGAAAGTTTCTCTCATAGGGAATCGGCATCATTATGAAAAAGCTTAATTTATTTATTTATTTTTTTATTATTGCAGTGAAAGAGGCATTTTTTGGTCATTAACATATTCTCTCTTTGCCTGAGTATGGAAACTAAAAATTAAAATTATTGATTTAACGTTATAACATTTTGTCAAGTTTTGTTTTATTGTTAAAAGTAGAAAGGAATTAGAAATTCTTATCAAAATATTTTGAAATCGAATCTCGTTTAAAATGTAAATTTTAAGATTCTACTTCAGTAGATTTTAAATACTTTTTGAATATAATAATTATGAAATCGAATTCGATAGTATTTTCAAATATAAACACATTTTCCAAGCTCTGTCTCAGGTTGAATTTCAGACTCAATTAAATTTTTAATCGATTTTTTCACTTGTGAATTTGAGTCATTAATCTCATGCATTGCTGCTGATAAATTGAATATAAAATGCAATTTATAGTCAAAAATTTATGGTATGAAGATTTTTGACAGATCACATTTTTGCTACATTATTCATGTGTGTCTCGCATGCAAGCATTTGACGACGTTTTTATCTTGAACGATGAATCAGAAACTGAATGAATGGTGAATAATTTTAAACACAGTGTCAAATTTCAAATAAGAGAGAGAAACCCAATGGGAGAAAAGAAAATTTAATAAATTATAAAAATGAAAATAATTGATCAATTTCCAAAAAAATTTTTAAAGAATTTTCTCTCAATTCCTCCTCAACTTGTGCGTGGAGAAGAATGAGGAAAATAATTTAAATTAACAAGCAAGTTGCAAAAAAATTTTTCAATTAAAGTCAATTTCTCTCTCTCGCTGGGAAATATAAAATCATCAAAGGAAAGTTTCAGTCCATGCCCTCACATACATTCATTTCAGAGTGAATTCATTCAGTGATTAATGAATTACAGAGAAAATCACTTTTTTGCAATCAGTCGGATTAATGTGTGCGATGCTGGCAACAAATACTCAAAAAGGCTTTTTTATTATGTACATTCGAATTGAATATATTGGCAACAAAGTAAGATATTCATGGCGTTCCGGCAATTCATCATGTTTTAAACGCTCTTGCGCATTATTAATTCATCTTTCGGAATTGCAGAAGATTATTAAAGTTGTTTGCGATCATTGGTCAATTGTGTGCAAAAGTAAAAAAAAATATTTATTGGAAAAAACTTTCCATTTTTAGCTCTCTCGTGTTTGCTATGGCATTGATCGATAAAAATGCAAACATAATAAAATAAACAAAAATCTACTATGCTCAAGATGATTGCTTAAAATTGTAAATTATAAATTGTAAGTACAACATGATACAATAAACGCATGCAAGCAGAATGCATTGTGTTTTAAGAGGCTGTTGCTGGGAGCTAGCAGCTGTTGAGGTGCAGGAACTATTATCTTTAGATTTTTTTGTGCTACTGCTTGACTTAAAGCTATTATTATTATTACTATTATTGTGGTTAGAAGTGCTTGGAATTAAATTTGGCTTTCTATTTAGTAACTTATTAAAACATTCAGCATTATTATTATTAGGCTTACTCAAATCGCTTGTTAGAATGTTGTTATTGTCGTCACTTTTGACATTTTGCGAAGAAGCGGCAAACAACTCTTCGGCAGACTTGATGGAAGCATTTGACATGGCACTATCATTTGTTATATCACTCAATTCATTATCAAAGCATTCGACGTATTCACTGTTGTTGTTAATATCAATTAGCGTCACATTAAAATTCTCATCGAGCACCTTGTCATCGAGAATTTCATCATCATGCGCAATTTTTTCAAATTCTGCTTCGAAATCTTCTTCAATTATTTTACCTGGATGCATTGGCACATTCTGTTGTGGTTGTTGTTGCTCACCATTATTACCGAAAATCATCGACAGCTCCTCGCTTGAATTGTACAGCGATTCTGTATCAGATGGACCAACTTTTGGCAACACAACTGGTTTGATTTGTGTAGGTGTTGATGGCTCCTTTGATGGTGTATTATATTGCGATGCTTCTGATGCAGAAGTTGCTTCAGAATTTTGTCTACTCAACGATATTTTTTCTTCCAACTTGCAAACACTTTCTTTCACACTTATCTGTTTCTGAGGCTGTTGTTGTTGTTCTTCATTACTTTTGACAGTTTCCAAATTCTCATTAATTTTATCGATGTAATTCAAAACTACTTCTTTATTCTGACGTATCGATGTGATGGGTGATTTATGATCGTTTTCGTTCGCTTCTACTTCTTTTTGATCAACATTCTCTTGCAGAAATTCTATGGCATCTTTGTATATGGCAGCTGAATCATCTTTGTTGTTATTGTTAGCAGTCGGCTCAGTGAATGATTTTGATGAACTTTCGACAGACGTTTCGCGCATTGAGGAGCTCGTTGTTGATGTTGTTGCTGTAGTACTGATTGATTTAGCTTCAACTGAATTCTCATCGTTCTCAATTTCGGGTGATTGCTGCTCAAAATCTGGTTTTATGACGAGTTTTGCTTGAATAACAGTTGGTTTAAATACTACTCGCTCCAACTTTCCACAATCCGTCATTTCATAATCTTCTTTAATGTTATCGTAATCGGGTAAGTCGCTTTGAGCTGATTTAAGAATATCGGGTTTCATTGCAGCATTCTTTTCAAATTCCGTTAACTTTATTTGTTGAATCAGCTCTTTGATGTTATTTATGTTGGACTCGACATCTGTTTTTATTGCATTATTGCTTGTGCTCTCAATGGGCGTTGTTGTCATAACTTTTTGAGTGATGACCACTTTCGATGATGATGGCTTTGACTGTGGACTCATGACAGTTGGACTAACGATTCTTGGATTTATGAGTTTCTTCTCTTCAATCGAAGAATTTGATAATGTTTTCTTGACTTCAGCACGAGGCATTGAGAGAGGCTGAGTTGGTGGCTTAGTGTCAATTTCGTTGTGTGTCTTCTCAAACATATTTGAAAGATCTGACAATTTTCTAGATGGCTTTTCAATAAAAATAGCCTTCTTAGCCGGCTCAGGTGAAGGCAGTGTTGTTGTATTAAACATTTTAATCAGATTTTCGATTTTCTCTGTTTTCTGCTGCTTCGGTGCTTGACTTTTTATGATTTCGTCTTTTGGTGGACAAATGTCTTGAAAATCTTTGATTGGTGAGCATGCCGTTGAGGTCATTTGAGGTCGCTCAGACTCAATTGATTGTAAGCTCTTGATTGGTGAACATGATGTTGAAGTTTTTTCTTTTTCGCGCTCGACTGATTTTCTGAAAGTTAGCAAATTCACAAGAGTCTTTGGCTGCGATTGAGCTGATGTTGTAATAGGTTTTGGTGTGACAGATTCGCGCTTTAATTTTGACAAATCCTTTTCTAATTTTTGGCTTATAGCTTTTGATTCGATAACGAGTTCATTGAGGCTCTTTTCAAAATCCTCACGTTCACTTTTATTATTATTATTGCTATTGCCCTTATTAACTAAATATAATTTTGACTTAACGTCCTTCTCTTCTTCCTTCTTGTTTGGTATTTCATATTGCGAATATTTCTCGAGAATGCCACCTGAAGCCTTTGTTGAATCCTTCAAAATGTCATTGTAAATGAGATCTGACAGCGATGACAGCGTGTGATTGCGTTTCATGAAATGATTATTGTCAATCTCAATCAAATTACGACGACGGCTATAGTTCGGATTATCTTTACGCAAATTGCGCACAGCTAAATCGTCAGCAACAATATCAGGGTTATTTTGAACGACAGCAATTTGTGCTTTGCGTGAGATTGCCGGTGGCGGTTCAACGGACAAGTAGTCTTGCGACGGTTTAGGCGGGATTGGATAGAGGTGCTTATTTGGAATCCCAAATGGAGGTTGTTGCTCAAGAACTTTCAACTTTTGATTGGCATGCTTGAGATTTCGCGAGAAAACATCATCGAGAACAATGTCGGGCTCTTTATCATTTCTATTCTCTTCATTCTCGTATTCTTCATATTTGCGCATGAGTTGTGTGAATTTTGTGGGCGTGGGTATGTCACGACGTGAGGCACGTTCCATAAGATTCTCATCTTTTACAAGATTCTTATACATGAGTTCAAGCTCGTTGATTGCCTCATCTAGATTGGCACTCACTGCTGTTTCCTTCGCTTTTAAATCCATTTCATTCAAAGACTTTCTGGTGCCAGGTGTGTTTGAAGAAAAAGTCGTAGGCAGCTTTTGACGCATATTCACCTTATTTCGATTCACATCTTCGGCTGATGTATATTTCTTACGCAATGCTTGCAACTCTTCACTTGCATGGCGTTGCTGTTGTTGTTGCTGTTGTGGCAGATATTTTATGGGCTCGACACTCGTGAGATTGCGCTGCTTATGTGCATAATATTTATTACGAATTTGATTCGATTCATTCAATGCCATCATTTTCTCAAAATCTATTGCACTCTTTGAGCGTTGACTAATAGGATATCGAGGATTATCGACAACATCTTCTGAACTAAAAACACATTCATTGTCAAGATTTGTGTGAACGTTCAGTGGTTTTCGAGAGCGTGGTTTTAGAATGTCATGTTGTTGCTGCTGCTGCTGTTTATCTTGTCGATCGGTCATGGTAAAACCTCTTGCACTTTTTGGTCTTTCAACAACTTCATTCTTCCATAATTTATCGTCACTATAGCATTTTGCATTCATATTGAAAATGACGTATTTCTGCAAGGCCTGATCGAAGTAGTAAGGATTTTGACTTACTGATGTTGAATTTATCGAGAAACGGCGATTCGGGTCACGTGGTGGAATAGGAGGTGGTGCTGACTCATCGACCTGATGAATATTTTCATAATCATCCTTATCGCCATCAACATCATTATTTCCACGAAATACAATGCCTCGTGTAACTGGAAGACTTTGTGATTGCGACACAGGCATGTGGTTGCTCGTTGGCATGAAATCTGAGCTGCATATTGATGAACTTTTAAGCGATGCTGAGAGACGATTACTGCCATTTAGTGGCATTTGGTATTTCTGATTATTTTCAATTGAATTCACGCTTCCATACACTGTAAGTGGTCGACCATCGTCACGCATAATACGCTGATAATAGCGCTCATTTCTCGCCGACCGTGTCTTCTTATTCAAACTCGTTCGACTGCCGTTTTCACTGCTACTTTTATTAATTGGCGACGAAAGTGAATTATATGATGATTTTTCGTCTTGTGATGACCCCTGATATTGAAGATAATTATTGTTTGTATTGTAGATGTATTGTGGCGACAATGTATTCGCACGAGTCTTTTCGATATTTATTTGATTGTTGATGTACTCGAGATTGTTTTGAAAAACTTGTGGATTTGGCCTTTGATACTGATGTTGTTGTTGTTGCTGTTGGTATGACTGTGACTGTAGTGAAGGCTTATAGAAATGAAATTCAGGATTTGCGACTGAATATTGCTGTTGATGTTGATCAAAGCTTTGCATTGTTGTCTTGCCATTCTTTATTTTTGCTGGTGATTTCTTTGTTATAAATTCACTACCAAATCCAGCTTTAAAATCATCTTCTTCTGAACTAAAATCAGCTTGTGGAATATCTTTCTTACTCTTTCGAAAAAGAATATTTCCAAGGGACCATTTTTTAGGCGACTTCTCCATAGTTGTTGAATTCTGTAAAAATTAAAATGAAAGAAAATAATTTGTAATTTAATCACTTCCAATTATGACCGATCATTTTATAATAAATCAAATTCAAGAGAATTACATGAAAAGGGAGTGAGAAACAGTAACATGAAAACAAATTAACCGATTTTCAAGAGAGAAGAAATATGTGCTATATAATGATAATCTCCATTCAAAAAAAGCATACGAATAGAAGCTATCTGAAATCATAACAATTGAGAAAAGCTAACCATTATTTTTTAATAATCTGAATGAATGTTATCTACTGTAACTGATCGCTATACACTCAAACTAATCTTTCTCTAGCATAGAAAGTGAATTAATGCCAGTGGGTAACTTCTGTTGCAAGCATCGATATTTCTTAGTCATAAATGAAACACCCACGGGTTATGTGTGTATGAATCATTGAAAAATCATCGTGATGAAGTGACTGTGTGTTTTTCTAAATGAAAAAATAAAACCCAAATCAAATCACGAATAGTAGAAAAATCTAGAGAGTGAAAAAACAACAACAAAATAACAATATAAATTGATTATTGATACATTGTAGGTATTAGAAAAAGAAGAAGAAGAAAAGTGTTGAGTAATCAGGTGTTTCAGGTGTCTGTCTATCGAAAGCGACGATCGATAAATGCTGTTTGTTGAGCACACAATGCAGCGATCAATTGAGGAGGAATGAAGCTTAGCCGCGACGGAATTTTAATTTCGTATAAGCGTTGCACAACCCTCATTCGTGTAAATAAATTCTTTTTTGTTAGTTTTCATTAAAAGTATTATTATTTGATTTTCAATTTGCAATGGTCAATTAGGCACTCAGATTTTAAATTTATTTATTATGCTGCTGTAGCGACAGAGGTAGTCAGTCAATGGTGTACATAAAAATTCCATTTTGGTTGAAGTAATTAAAGAACATAATCGTATAAATTCTTTAATGTCGCTAGTCGTTAGGAGCATTTTATGAGTCTAAATGTACGTATGTACAGACATGTCGGTACGAAATGCAATTGAGCGTTTAATTTTAGAGGTTTTTTAGAATTTCAATCACGAAAATTAAAGTTCTTTCTCTCTCCGTATATGTGCATGTCAGTCACTCAATTTCATCCATCCGCTTGAAAATAAATGAAAAAGTTTTTATTTTGTGTGTGATTTCATTCATCGTTCTTGGAAATTGAGAATTTCTCGTATTTTAATTTAAAAAAATTCTTTTCAGCAATGCATATCAACATTATTTCGGCCCATCGAAAGGGAGAGAGAGAAAGACAAGTAATTACGTAGTGAACGCTTTAAGGCGGTCCAAAAAAGAAAGAAAGAATTTCTTTCGTATGCATATATCAACATGCCCGCAAGAATAAACAACAAATGTTATGTCATTGATGAAATTCACAATCCCATTTCTGTGCTTTCATCTATTTCTATATTCCACTTGATGCTGATAAATTTATTTATACGTCGCATATTAATAAGTCATTTGCATTTAAAAACTGTATTATATTTCGTTTTTATGTGACTTTCACAGGTTTATTCTTTCTTTTATCTTTTATTGGCTGTGATTATAGGGTGTGTAGATGATGTTTTTCATTCTTAAAAATGAAATTAAAATATAGAGAAAATAAAAATGTTTGAAAATTATAGGAAGTTAATTTTTAAGACATTTGAACTATGTATAATATTTTGTTTGATTTAAAAAGCTTTTTACTGTTAAGTTGATTATTTCTATTTGGATTTTTAGTTGAAAAATTAAATATTAACTGTCTAAAATTTGTAAACAAAATCTTGAAGTTGACATGTGTATTTAATTTTGAAAATTCCGTTAATTTACAAAAGTGTTAAATTCATTCTTAAAAGTTATTCAGGTATAAAAGAAATTTCTTGATTTAGAATTGACATAAAAATATGACCACAATGACCACTCCTATATATTTTACAAGAAGATGTTTAAAATATGTTTAACATAAATAGATAAGAGAAATTCCGTTGGAAATTTAATGTCGGTTAAAGCACATGATCATAAAATCAAAGTCCGCAAATTGTAGACACATTTTAATCGACACTAGTAATTTTCCATGCGAACACAAAGTGACTTGGGTGTGTGCACAAAAAATACATTATTAATTCCATGTCTCCATTGTTTCATGTGTGTACATTAAATAAAAATAGTGCGTTTCACCTCGCATTCTTAATATTTTTCAACTCTTTTTCACCTAGCAGCGACAGTAATGTAAAAAGACGTGAATGAATTTCAAGGAGGTGGCGTATAATTCTTTTTCCTTAAAAATGATAATGAAATGCCTCTGCGCGCGCGTAAATTACAAATATGGCTATATAAATCTATCACTCTGAATTAATTGAATTTAATTGGCACTATAAGAGAAAGAAGCCAAAGAGATTGTTTGAGAGAGAAAAATGAGGTCGCTTTATAAAATTAGCAATTATTAAGTAGGCGGTTGCTGAAGATTCTCATCTTAAAAAGTTGAAATCAGTTCAACTAAAGTGCAGTCCACCCTTCAATTTGTTCAACAAGTACATTTGCTTTATCTGACCTTCATCAACCTCTCAATATCTCTCTTGGAATTCATTCAACAATCGTGTACATATGTGATTTAACTGAACATACAGTGTAGCGCAAAAAAAAAAGTCTTAACCTTCGCAATTAAACTGTATGTAGCTATTTTAAATCATTTATTAAGCATATCTCGTTGTTGTGTCTCATTTTATTGTTATTATTGTTCGTTGTTGTGATTTTTAAAATTCTTCAGTGTAAACAACTGAATAATAAAAGAAAATACAAACTCTCTCAAGTGCGAGCGGTGAATTTTAAATTATTTTAAACGTATTTTTGCTTTGGTCAATTCTCCGCCCATTTCAGAAAAATATTCATGAGAAATCATGTAAATATTCAAAATTAAAGAAACAAAAATTTTTCATTCTACTCCAGTATGCCTCATCGCATGATTAATTACGAAAGAGACTTTTCATCGTTAACAGCTCTCTTTAGCTTCAGTTAAGAGGCGCAAAAAAAACGATTCTCATCATTTATTTAAATAGTAACAAAGTAACAGCAACCAACAAAGCGCACATCATTATGTTATGAGGTCAAGAAGATATAAGAAAGCTAGCATGCGGTCTCTTGTGCATGATGTTTTTAACTGAAACGAATGGGATTCTTAATTGCATTCCTATGTGATTAAAAATAGCACAATGAGGATGTAAATCATATCGGAGATTATCCTCTGACTAATTACACGCCATTTCTTTGCTTATCATAATGAACTGTCGAGATTATCATTAAAAAATTCTCTTGTCTCTCAACAATCATGTAAAGAGTGTGCTCGAACAGCAGCGGCAACAAGAATTTACATTCATATTCAAATGCATAAAAGAAGAATATATTTTCTTCATCCTAATAAATATTTATGTTGTCTTGCGTGTAACATAGCTTAAAAAGCAATAAAATTGAGACTTATGAGCTTGACTACAAACGACTGACTGTTGAGAAGTCGTATTATGAGTTGCTTGGACAAGAATTTTTTTATTATTATGGTTATTGTTGAGAGATGCAGATGTCGGGCGATAAAGATTTTGAAAAATTGAAAATTCATAGCCAGGGAGTAGCTGACTTTTAATATTGATGATTTTCTAGCCTTTAGACATGACCAGCAATGCCTACGTAAAATAAAATGATATTTTAATGTTCTTTTTTTATTTCCGAGAGAGAATATTTTTTAATAATATACTACATACTTGCTGCATCCGATTTCATGGTTATTTATAAAAATTTCTTTCTCCTGTGACATTAAATACAATCTTTTTTACCTTCAACCGCACAATCATTCATATTTTCTTTCCCTTTCCTCTCTGAATGTCATTAATTTATTAAATTTTTGATTCAGGAAATTTCAGGTTTAATTTTCTGGTATCATATAATATGATTAAATAAATAAATAACGAAAATTATGATTCTTCACGCTATGACTATGTCATGCAATGTATAGATGATGCTTTAGAAATTTACATGATGATGCATAAATGTGAATGCTCAATTGCAGTTTATGGCATTAACAAACACGCATTCATTTCACTGATAATAAATGCGATTAGACGGGCAATGCACTTTAGAATCTGACTTGTGTCGTCAACAAATTATTATTTATTTTAACGAGTTCTTTTCACATGAGAAAAGTACGATAGGGAAGATTTTGTATCATAAGATTCTACTTTATTGCATTCTGATGTCGAACTAATATCGAAGAAGATTGGAAAATTAAATAAGAATTTTTCTTTCTCTCTCTTTTATGTTGCTCATATTTTAGTGGACATCAAAATTATGTAAAAAGGTGAAAAATAAAAACTTTAGTTACAAAATATTTTCAATAATGTTTCAAATCATTATGAGAGAATCAACAAATTAACTTTGAATTATAGTTTCAAATCTTGTATATTGATAAAAATTTATTTGGTAACTTCTTTGTTGGGAATTTTTTGAAAAATTTTCGAGCTTTAATTTTTAAAATAATTTTTACAATTTGCACTTTTTCAAGTACATATTTCTAAATTAAAATTTTTGTTTCAATATTTTCATCACTAGATACTTTTACATCTTCCCTTTAATAAAATTGAAATAAAATAATTTAGTATCACAACCTCGTTGAGAAGGAATCATCATCATCATCATCAGTACGCTATTGATGCAAGAATTTCTCTTTCACAAATAAACTAAACTTTAAAATTGAGATTCAACAGAAGGAAAGAAAATTTTATTGATGTTTATGTTCGCTCGATTAAATTCGAGCGAGAAAAAAAGAAAATAAATTGTGGTAGGAAGGGAGTCGAAAGTATATAAATAAACTGGAACTTTATTCACGGGAAAGGGAGTTGCCACTGTTCATTAAATAATAGCCGCGAATGAAATCCCTTTTTTGGTTGCAGCCAAATGTACTATACTATGTATATGCAGTAAATAGATAAAAAAGGGATAAAAATTTTCTTTTTTGATGTGTCTTTTCTTATTCTTCATCATCATCATCACTAATGTGTCTCGAATGGACCAATGTCTTTCAT
>JACWBX010001149.1:75327-107961 GCA_014622435.1 Polypedilum pembai
TGATGCAAGAATTTCTCTTTCACAAATAAACTAAACTTTAAAATTGAGATTCAACAGAAGGAAAGAAAATTCTATTGATGTTTATGTTCGCTCGATTAAATTCGAGCGAGAAAAAAAGAAAATAAATTGTGGTAGGAAGGGAGTCGAAAGTATATAAATAAACTGGAACGTTATTCACGGGAAAGGGAGTTGCCACTGTTCATTAAATAATAGCCGCGAATGAAATCCCTTTTCTGGTTGCAGCCAAATGAAAAGTGAAAAGTGAGATCAACTGAGGCGAGCTTGATTGACATGTGGCAATAAAAAAATCTACACTCGCATGAGAAATGAAGGTAGAAAGAGAGAGAGAGAGGAATAAATTAAATCAAATTAAAATGATCGCTTGAGAGAAAGAGAGCTCAACAGGTATCGAGTTTATATTTATAAAACTTATTACACAATCACTATACTATGTATATGCAGTAAGTAGATAAAAAAGGGATAAAAATTTTCTTTTTTGATGTGTCTTTTCTTATTCTTCATCATCATCATCATTAATGTGTCTCGAATGGACCAATGTCTTTCATTTTATTATTTTGTTTTATATTGCACTCCTGAGAATTAATGAGAATTAAGATAAATTGGTTTCTTTCTTTCTCTTTCTCTCCCTTTATAGCTTTAAGTCATTTTTCTTCTTCTTCTTCTTTACATTGTTATTCTTTATTTTTTTTTTGGTGACTAACAGACTCTTTTACGAAAATAGAAAAAAAAAGAATTTTTATGACACGAAACTGTGCCTGGAACATATTTTTCTTTATGCAATTCAGTAGAAAATAAACAAAGATGTTTTTGTAACACATCGTCACATGAAATGAATGATCATTTTCTCTTTCTTTCTCCCCCAATTCAAATTCTAATTGTCATTTCTTCTTTTTTCCCATCCCTTTTTATGTGTTATGCTTTGACAAACATACAATGTTATCGACATGATTCTGATCATAAGATAGAGTTGAAAGGAAGGAAGTTTTTGAGGACACGAACCAATAGTTTTTCGGTATGATAACGGATGAGTCTTTATGAGAACCTTTCGCACAGGAAATGCACATAACGTCATGAATGAGCATACCAGGCGGAAATACAAAGCGACCTTTTTTTCATTTCACAACATGTGAATGTTAATAGACACATATTTTTTTAAAGTATTTCCCGTTAAGTGTGCTAACTGACTAAAGAAAATGCTTGCTTGCCTCAAGTCTCTAAGTCGTGATCTTGAAAATTTTTTATTATTTATGTGTATATAGACTTCGCCGCACTCTCGATGAAGTGAGAGTTAATTATTGAGTTGTTTATCAATGATCAAAGGATTTTTCAGACCTTGCTATTGATCAATGATTTGTGTGTTGGATTTAAAATTACTTTTAGTTTGTCTGCAAATCGCATTTGTAGAGCAATTAAATTTGCACATCATAAATCTTCATTCGAACCAATTATTCAACCCTACCCACATCAATTGAAATAATTTATAATTAAATGATCATGCATAATATTTTGATTCTTAGACAGTAATTGAAAGAAGAACGAATTTCAAACGATATCAAGTCGGCGGTCACTTTATAAGGTCATAATCGTTCTCAGTCTCATCTACTAAATTATAATTTACAATCGACGTTTTGCAAATAAATTAAAGAGCAGAAGTTGTGTGTTGTATTTATGAATCTAAAGATCTTTTATGCTTTAATCTTTCTTACATGATCGTGCCATCATCCCATACAAGTATAAAGGAAGGCAAATTGTCTAAAGAAGAAGAAGATGATGAAGAGATGAGAGATCTTTGTGCTGTGCAGTAGATAGATCAACAATAATAATCATAATAAATTCTATATTCATACATGATTATTATTAGAAGAAGCGTGAAAAGAATTGAATAAGATGAGTATTTTGCCCAATGGGATCGTCTGATCTTTCCTTTTCTTCTCTATTGCTTTTTTAAATGAAGCACATGTGTTTAATTTAAGACAAATTAAATTTGTAAAGCTCTTTATGAACATCCTCCTATAGAAGTAAGCAACAGAAAAAAAATTATAGATAGGAAGGAGGAGGAAGGTTATCGTTTGTGTGTAACGAGATAATGTTGTTGTTGTATGTAGGTAAGCCACTGACTCTCGCTCTCTAAAGATGAAAAGCAAGCCAAAAAAACCATTCATAAATAAAAGCGAAAATAAAATTATTATTTTTAAACAGTTTCACTCTTCCTCGCGTGTGTTTATTCTAGAAAACTTTTTTAAATGTTCAATTTGCGGGCTTACAAAATATGTGGCAATGCTCTTTTGGCACTCGGCATACACAAAATTGTTCTGTTTCATGTTTTATCTCGCATAGCAAAGCGAGTATTTTGCATAATTTGCTCTCTGTTATAAGATAGAGATGAAAGAGATTGTGTAGTATAATTGAAAACGAGTAATAACGTTCTGACGCTGACATTAAGTAACTAAGATAGCTGTCATTAACTATTCTTTTGTTTTTTTTGAAATGTGCAATGTCATGACAAATTATAGACTTTTAAATTAAGAAGAAAAATTACTTCAACAAATGTAAACAGAGAAGTAAATTATTTTGGGTTGATGACAAAAGTACTTCTAAAATTTAAAAGTATTTTTAATAGGTTTTGATTTTTAGTGATATTTTTTAAAATAAACAAATTTTTCTCCCCTTGTGTTAAAATTTAGAAAATTTTTGAAATAACTGCACGTTTCTTTGTGATCCACTAACTAACCTTGACAAGTCATGACGACTAAATCATAATAATTAATCATACACGTGAAAATAATTACTTAAATGCCCCATGATAATCAACTGTTCTCTCTCACTCTCTCTTTCTTGTTTACTCTACGAAGTCACGTTCATTATCATCATCATGAAAATGAGAGAGCTTCTCAAAAAAAATTTGCAATACAAAGTAAATTGCATGAATTATGTCGTTAAGGTCATGATAATTAATCAACAGTTTGCTGTGAATGGAAAATTATTTTTAATGAATAACATTTTCGAGTTCCTCTTATCGATCGTGACCGCCTTTCGACTTCAATCAATTCCACATTAAATTAAGGTCTCAATTGGAATGGAAATGAATTGAAAATAAATGAAATGAGCATGTGATGTGTTTATTCAAAATATTTATGCTCAAAGAGGGCAGAGAGAAATGAATTATAATAATAATGAAAATGAAACGATCCATCATTTATCACTAGATTGAGAAAAATTAAATTTTTCAAAGTCAATGCTAAAAGAAATTTATCATAATGACACGAATGACCTTATTGTGATCGCTCATGATCACCATTAACTAAAAATCACACTCAATATATACATTGATTATTCAATTACTCCACACAATGGCCTTCACTTTTCTCTTTTTTTTATCTATTCTCTATTCAATTCGGCCTTCTCTATTGAAATTTTTATTATCAAATGGAATTTTTCACTCTCTCGGGTTTCGGCAACTTTGTTACAATGAAATCAAGAGATGAATTCCAAATTCGAAGGTTTTGTTTGTTTATTTTTCATTTAAAACAGTAGCGGCAGCAATAGCATTTTCATTTCCTTTCAAGTTCATTTAGCTTCAATATCATCTCAATAATAAATTCATATACATGCAGCTAAATTGATTCAGTGTTGAAAGGCTAGAAATCAATTTTCAAGTTTAAATATTTTGAAATATGACTTTTATTAGTGCACCGCGGTGAATTTTTTATCAGTTTTGTGTGTGTGTGGGGGTTTCATTGGAAATTTTCATGACGCTTTAAAGAATAAAATGTCTGTCAAAAATACGAAGAATGATCATTAATATTTATTTAAGAATTGAAAGAATTTAGTATGAAAAAGAAACAATTCTTTTGCTGTTGTACATAAAAGGGCTTTTATTGCTAATTTATAAAACATGCAAAGAGAAATCAAGAAAGGGAGGAGAAAGAAGAAACAATGTGAAATTAATTTATATTTCTTCGAGAATATTCACGCAAATTGTGATGTGATGTGAAGAAAGAGCGAGAAATTGAATAATGCTGCTGCCATTATTAAGTAATAATCCAACATGTAAGACATAATTCCTTTCAAATTCATTTTTTGCTGAATACACTTTAAAATAATAAATAAAAAATTTTAATAAAAAGCAAAATTTCGCATGGCAAATGACGAAGGCAGACGAGAAAGAAAAAAAATAATGTTTTCATCTTTGTAAGTTATTCAAATATCTTGCAAAAATCAAACAAATCTCATAATATTATCGCACACGAGAGGAAATTAAAATAAACGAGACAAAAAAAATATTCCAGTCGAGTCATTCGAAATGAATACATGTCTACGAAATATTTTCCATCGTTGTTTTGCTTTTAACTTCGGCATTCGATGATCATAAATTTCGTTATTTCTCGTCCTTTTGCCACTTGATCCTCTTTTCGTTTTTTTCGTTTCTAACAATGTAAGTTAGATATACATTTAATATTAATTATAAACATATATTTATTTCAATTCCATGGTGTGAGATTCATGTTTACTTCAATACGCTGAGTAAGCGAGAGAGAGATAGGTCGAGATAAAATAAATTAGGATCGATTAATAACATTTTTTTCTCTTCTTCGTCATCAATACAAAATACAGCCAAAACATGATCACAAAAATTCTTAGAAGTCAACAAGAGCCGTCGTTGTTGTGCCCTTGGCTAAATTTTGCTTTTAATATTTTTATCTTTTTGCTTTTTCAAAATCTTTTTTTTTCAAATCACCATCGAAATGATCATCAGTCAGGTGTATTTGCAGTGGAATTCTCATATCCATTTCGTGAATAATTATAGAGGCTGACTGACTGATTTGTTGTTTGAGAAAAATAAGAAGAAGACAGTGAACTTTGAAAACATGTATAAATGTCGTGACGCAATTGATTGATTGATTCAAATATCGACGGCAGCATTAGGTAAATAATACGGTAGACGAGCAACGTAAGAAGAATCAACAATAGCAAAAGGCGAGAAAGAAATGTTATTTAATAATATTATAAAAGATTGAGCCTAAATTAATAGAGCTGTCGTTTGAATTAAACTGCCGCTCTCTTCCTTCACGGTCTGGTGATAAAAAATTATTTAAAAAACTTTTTTTGATGTCGCAGTCAAGATTTTTGATTTTGATTTTATGTGCGTGAAAGACAACCATAAAGTGATGATGAAGGTATCACTCACTATAAATATGCGTAGCTGATGGACATATCCGATGAATTTCGGTCTTTATAACTTGATTTCAAACGTTCATGATCTTTTGATCTGTTCTGACCATCAATGTTCTTATTTTTAGCTTATTCTTTTAAAGAAAACTTTTTTACTTCCGTATTTATCAAATGAACACGGATTCAAACCTTTTTATTTATATTAAAGAGAAACTACAATCGTACCAATTAATATGTAAATTTTAATGACTGCCTATCACTATTAGGGACAATGTTTTTAAAATTATGGAGTCATATGGCGCCAGCACGTTCCATAACAAATCACAATAGCTCACTGCATGTGTATGTGCGAACTCTCCTGACGTCAATCACATACAAATATAGAAATATAATAAAAAATCGAGAGTGATTTAAATTGTAGACGAAAATAACTTCGACACTCGTTTATGAGCCGAGTGTGTCTTCTTCATTTCTTTGCTTTAAGAATGAGTAAGAAAAGCTGTTAATAAAACATACATAACATGAGAGAAGATAAATATTTAGATGAAATGGTCCTCGCTCTGTTCTTGAAACTAATGAAACAAAATTTATCATCAAAAGGCTTGGCAGACAGAGTGAATTTATGTTAACAGCATTTCAACATAATTATCAAGAGAGGTGCATGCGTCAAATGTCGTTAAAACGAGGGCCTCTCTTTTTTAAAAATTCATCATAATTGCTAATTGTGTTGTGGTTTGTGTGTTTGCCCGCTAGGGGTGTGGGAAACCACGACATTGTCTAAACATGCAAAAGAAAAGAATGCGAAAAATTAATTAAATGCCTTACATTAGGCATGTCAACAACAATAAAATATAAATTGCATAACCACATCAAAAATTCACTCCTAAAGACTTAATTATATTTCAGTCTCTTGGTAAGTCATAGACTAACCCACAAAATGACAAAATTTATCGGTTACATTCCACATGAATAGCTCTCTTTCACTGTCTTGTTTCATCCATAGCATGCATGTATAAACAATAATTAATTAGGCTTTATCGCGCGCAATCTCACACAGTATAAGATACAATTTTAACAAGCATGAAGAGACGACAAAGAGAAAAGGGATTGTTTAATAGACGATTGAATGTGCGAATCATGAATTTGGGCATATAGAGAGAAAGAGCAGCGGCAGCAGTAGTTGTCGGCATGTAATCAAATGCCGGAGGCTATTAAATTAGAGAAAAGAGAGTGAGCGGTTTGTTTTCGCACATTTATAACTTTGACTTGCACATTTTACAAGCTAATTACATTCGATTACGACACATATGCGAAGATAATGAGTGACTTCGCCCATGTACTTATTGCAATCGATTCATGGGAGAGCATATACAATATTGCGCTAGAAAGTGAAAACATATAAAATTTATTACTTTTTCTCTTTTGCTCTACGTGCTGCTTACTTCTTCTCGTTGCAACGCACTAATTAATTATTATTTTCATTCATTTGCAAACTTAAACGTGATGTCATACTTCCTTCTTTTTAAGTTTTATGAAATTTATTGTATTACATTTCAAGAAATAAAAACAACGGACGACCCGTAAATGGCCAACTCATGAGAGACACGTTAACAGAGTGCACTCATTTCACTTTCAACGGACTTTACATCACAAGTCTCTTCAGCCACTTGCTGTCGTGAGTGCCCTGTCTTCATGTTATTGATGGGAAGTGGTTTATATTCGTATGAGGAAAAAAAAGAGAAAATAAGACAGCAGCACACGGGCTTATTGCGTGTATATTACGAGACGATCTTTTTTTTTGCAAGTTCAATGATTTACACAAATTGCTCGCAGTGCGATTTATGATTTATTTTTCACTGACATGTTGCTTTTACTTTTCATTCAATTGATATGAGGCGCCTTCAGAAACACAATTTACTTTTGTTTGCGCGCACTCTAATGATTAGCGCGTAATGAAAAGGAAAATAAAAGAAAGAATTTGCCAGCTTGTTTAGAGAATGAGCATTTGATTTTGCTGCTATTAGCTTCTTCTTATTAGTCACGAATTTCAAAATGTTTCTTTTTGTGAAGCAAATTACAAAGTATTTGGGGAATTAGTGTGAGATATTTTGGATTTCTTTCTTTAACTGATCATTTTTTAATTTTGGCTGAACTCTTCATCTTAACAAGAGATTTTATAAACGATGCTATTTTTTTAGACTCGAAAAGAAATCTGCAAAATTTCATCGAAAATCATCAGCTCTCACACTCTTACATAAAGAAGTTCAAATTAACATACATAAGAAATCTTTTTTTGAATATTCATCTCTCAAAATAAATTTTTTTAAACAAATGTTTGCTGAAGTAATCGGATTTTCTTCTTCTTTTCTCTCTAATAAATCTGATAGATGATTTTGCTCTAATTTTTCAAAAATATATTTATATGTATATTTTTCATTATGTATTCACTCACGACTGGCACGTCTTATCTTTCACTTTTTTTTCTTCACTCTCGAAAAACATAAAAAAGCGCAAAACTGGCTTTTAAAAAATGTGCCAAAATTAAATATTAATTTATGTTAATTAGTTCTATGTATTTACTTTTTAGATCAGGTGGAAACGAAAATAAAAGTCGCTCATTCCTTTGTCAATTAACACAAACAAGAGAGTCGAATTAAGGGCAAGCATTTGATATCAGCGTCGTCATTTTTCTTTTGTTACAATTCTAGAAATAGTTTTTTTTGTATTTAAATTGTTCCATTTTTATGATTTTCGAGTGCTTTGCATTGTCACCTTATCTCTCTTGCTCACGGTAATTACCGTATTATTGCTGTATGTTGTATGCACTCAGTCACCCAGTGACTTTCTGTAAATATATGGAGCAACTCAAATAATGATAATTTCACTTTTCTGCATTTTTAAATGGACTCTGTCAATTAAATAAGAAGTAAAGTAAATGGAGATAAGCTCATTTCGGTTTCACAGCACGATATGTCAATTTGTGTCATGTGATTGACTCATTTTCCCAGTAATTTTACGATAATTGAAGTAAACACTTTTTAGGATTGATAATAAGATTTTTTTTGCTCCTAATAAGCGAAATAAGCTTCTTCATTCAACCTACACACAAAAATATTCTCTTTCAATTTGTTTAAGTAGCCACATAATATTGTGGTTAATCGGTTTCTGAACTCGAAAATTCACGAAGAAGCTACTCAATATTTTTTATTGTTTCGATGATTTTGTTAGAGTCGCTCTTAAAACGCCTCGCTCAACGACACAATGAAAATAAACAATAAATTCATGATAAAAGATCTACACTAACTCGAAATAGCAGAAGGTTTGAAAAATATTTGCGTATTTGGAGATTCACACTTAAAATAACTTGAATCATCTTATTAATTACCTTTTATGATGAATTTGCAAGAGTCACTCCGTTAACTTTTATATTTTTGAATCTTTTAATTGACTATCGATGTATATGTCGGCGTTGTGCGTAAAATCGGTGAAATAAAAGGTCTTTCTCTTCCAAATATGGCAAGAAATTATTTATCAATGAGTTAATTATTCACATAAAATGTTGTCAAAGAGAGTGACACAAGAAATTTCACTTTGGCCTTTCTTCTTATGGCACATCTTATTTTATGGCAGTTATTTGTCTTTTCACTTGCCTCAACAAAAATATTTATCTCAATTATTGATGTGAATGGGATTAATCTCTCTTAAATTATTATTTTTTTAACTTCCACAAGCATGCATACATAAATATAACAATGTCAAAAGGAATTTCGTCTTCTTGAATGCGATTATGAAAAATTTCACTTTTTCTTCTTCTTTTTTTTTTGAATTAATGTTTTTCTTTTTTAAATAAATTTAAATATTTTTTTTCTTCTCTTTTTCGCTCTTATTTTTAACACACAAAATATGTAAAAAAAATAACTTTTATTTATTTTTGAAGATTTTCTGTGGGACGCAACGGGAAAGATTGTAATACGATGCGATCGTTACCGCGTGTGAAACACTTCTGAAGTTGAAGTTTGTACAACAGTTTTTTGTGTCTGTTGCCTGACTCACATTCTCTTTTTCTCTCTTTATTTTACATTCTCTCTCTTTTTTGTCCAAATGAGAGTGAAATATACTTGAATTTTAAAATTAATTAATTTATAATTAAATATTTTAACAATAAAATATTTTCAGTTTAAAAATTTTAAAATATGATTTTTCATACAGTTACAATAAGATAATTTTTATTGATCAATCTCTCCTAAATTTTTTTTTGTCCATTCCGTTAAAGGATGTTTGCTTCTTTTAGCTAATGGAAATTTTTTTAAGTCATTGACATTTTAAAATTTATCCCATTTTGTCTACTTATTACATAATGCTTATTTAATATCAATTTTTCATACATTGGATGCCTCAGTATTCATTACAAGTTGACAAGTGAAGAGATCACATTTCGCTATGGGCTTCAAACTCGACTCTTTCTCTCTCTCCTTCACATTTCTTATTTGCAACCTGTTTCATTGTCATGCATCAAAATTTTTTATTCATTTGACCGTAGAAATTTGAAAGGGGACACAAAAAGCGACAACGATGCAAGCGATCATGATATTAACAAATTTCTTGTTTTATTTTGGTGTGTTTTGTTATTATTTCATATACACGCATTATTTTTTATTATTATTTTCATAGCATGTATACCTGCTCTTTTATACACATTTCACGAAAGAATTATTAGTACCATCTGCCAGGTACAGGTAAACTAAACATCGATTGAGCAAAGAATGAAATAAAAACACATAAATACAGAAGGAAAGAAAAGTAAAAGAATGAGAGAAAAGGAGGATGCGTGTGAAGGATTTTGATGTGTTTACTCATCATGTGCTTGTACCAATTTGTTATTATCAAGTTTTAGACATTACTAAAATTTAAATTTTGCAAATATTTACTTGTTTAAAATTAAAAGTTTCTTCAAGAATTTCTAAAACTTTTAACTTTAGAAAAAATTTAAATAAAAATTGCCAAACCTTGAAAGAATCTATTTTCTCTTGAAAAAAATCATACAAGAAATAAAACGGTTATACACAAAAAAAATATGAGCCTAAAAACGAAACATAACTGCTACAAAAAAGACATGAAATTGTGTGAAAGAAATACACAGAAAAAAAATCAGTGATATTGATATGGTTTCACCTGAATGTGTCATTTACATATACCACAGATCTATGTTGACACAAAATCATCAAATATTGACATTCGCGAAATAAAAAGAATTCATTTTTCTTGTCATCAAAACTTGTTGATAATTTGACTCTCTCATTTAACGATGTTTGAGAGATAAGCTGAGATTATTGTATTCGAAAATCACATTAAAATGTGAATGAGAGAGAGAAAAAAGAAAATGAACAAACAGGGTGTTTCATTCTCATTATAAGCCGGTAAAATGCGAAGTGAAATGAGAAAGAAAAATTATTGCCAGGAAGTTTACGTATAAAGTTCTTAAAAAGTTATTTTAGGCGCAAAGATATTCTATAAATAACCATCGTGAGCTCTCGTATGGGTGATTTTTCTAAAACCATTATGTATTTCTGGATGCACATAATTTTACACGTACAAAGGGAACAAATGACTAGATAAACAATTTAGTTAATTAAGATCACGTCAAACGTGGAGCAAAATGAAAACTATTTCTCATCATCTCATGTACATATGTACATCACACACAATCCATATCACTTTTTTTTTCTTTTTCTCTGTTTTCGGATGGAAAATGAGAAATTTTGTGAGCGTGTGATCTTATTTTAATGCAACCCACGTCTCTCGTTCGCGCCAGATGAATGGCACTGGTAAGAGTAAAAGAGATGTGCTTTTGAAATTTCATTTATGATCGAGCAGGCAATTCTTATGTAAATTATGTTGTTTTCTTTCTTCTTCTACGAAACATCATTATAGTGCGACTGCATTTCATCATTTTTCTCTCTATCTCCTCTCAACATATCGTCATCTGATGTATGCGAGGAAAATTTATAATAAAAATTAAAGCAACAAAAGCAATTGGAGTGAAGTAATCATGAAGGCATCACCTACTCAATCTTATTGCATGAAATTTTCATTCACAATTCTCAGAATGCACATAATCAGTCGTTGAAATCACTGTGATGAAATAATTTTGAGAAGTGAAAAAGAAAATGAAGAATGCAAATAATTTTCACAGAAGAAATGATCGCATAGTTTTCAAGGTCTTGACGGCGAATAAAAACTTTGCACTCTAATTTTATGTTACAATTAAATTACTGCAAGCTGTATGTTATTGCATTTGTTTTCATAAAAGAATTTCAAGGTAAATTCGAATCGATGAATAAAGTGAGTTAAAAGAAAGAGAAAAGAAAAGTGTCAGCGCATGTGACGACAGAAATAAAGCATAAAAATTTACGCAATTTCCCATCGCAGAAAAGTGCAAAAACAAAAATTGTAACTCTCTCGTGTCGCTAATTTAATTAGCTATAAGCAGCAATATACAATTTTGTCACCTCATTCGCTTGAAATGCAATCAAGTGCCAAGCAGCTTAATTGAAAGGGAAATTGTGTAAAACAAAAAAGTTAATTTAATTTTTATTAAATCTTCTTTTTTTTCCGTTTTGTTGATGACACCTTAAGTCTGGAAGTTGTAATAAATAACAAGCATAATTTTCATGTATGATTTAATTATTGGGTGAAAGTACCGCATGATTAATGACCTTAATCCAGTTCAACATGCAATTAAGACTGTTTTTTGACAAAATGTCTCATACTCCCATGCGTGCTAAATCACAAGCCATGAAACTTTCCATTATACATTTATTGTCGATCATTTATCACAACTTAACACAAAATGTGATTAAGGCAGTGAGAAATATTTTTTTATTTTTCATATTTGCAATATTCGAATAAACGTGCTAAGTGTTCTTCCACTGAAATAACAAAAGAGAAAGAATATGAATAAAGGGAAACGTTTAGCAAATGAAAATTTCATTGTCACATGTCTATAGTTAGCCATTTAATAATTAATTAAATTTGCACATTTTCCGTGTAAATTGTTTTAAAACCAATACTTTTTTATCGATTTCTTATTATTTATTTTTGCCATTCAATACACCAAAAAAAATTGTATTTATTTGAGCTTGAATTACGTTTGAAGAATTATTTGCAGTCGAACTAAATTTGCTTTACATCTGGCGCTTTTCACATTAAACTCATTCTGTCGGATATGTGTGTGTATGCGTGGAAGCTGTCGATTGACGTTCAAATAAAGCAAAGTAAAGAAAATAGTATTAAGCTAATGGATCTGGATTTATTATTATTGTACACATACTCATGAAGAAATGAGTCAAATTTTCTTTTTCCTTTTTCTTTTCAAGGAAAAAGAAACGAAACTGCTCCATTAATATGATGATCTATTCCATTAGAATATAAAAACAAAATTCCATTTCATTACTTTTTCTCACCACAATTTAATAAAGAGGTTCGTCAAGTTCATTGATTTTTTGCCACAATGTTGTGCCTGCCTCAAAAACTTTTTTAAACATTTTTCTTTGAGCATTTAATTTCATCAATAAATTACTTTGTGTTTTGATAGTCGTCTGTCTGTGATTCTTTGATTTTATTATATAGTTGTAATTTTAAAATACACAAAATGAAACAGGAAAAATGCGTTTCAAATCAAAAGTGGAATTATCTTATGAAAATACTAACTTAAATTTTATTGCACGTGCTGGAAATATTTTCTTCATTTTCATTCTATGCTTGAAAATCACGAAAGCAAAAAAGAATAGTTATGAATTCCACCAAACATTTCAATAATAGCTATAAACCATTTATTTCTTGTTGAATTCTATGAAAATTTTCGAGGTCACGACATCGACGACAGACACAATTTTTCTTCTTCTTTTTTCACTCAACAATGACATTCGTAATTTAATCCTCTAAATGTATTTTGAGTGTACACAAATATTCTTGCATTAAACAGTCAATGGGAAATTTCAAATTTATCTGCTTTCGTGACTCATGTATGATGCTTAGGAAAATTAAGAAAATGATCACTGTCGTCTTCTTATACACGTATACCCACACATTAAAGTTGTTTTCTTCGTAAGATTTAAAGAAAAAGCAAATAAGTTACAAGCAATTTATTTTTAATCACACTCTATGAAAGAGAATAAGCAAAAAATTTTCTTCATCTTAATTGTAAATTTTCACTCGATATGATTCAACATAATGCAAAGATTAAAGAGTGAGATTTGAATTCTAGAAAAAAGAAAATCATAATTAATGAGCAATGGTGAGACTTACATATGGTTTTCAATCCTTTTAAACTGATGCGGTTTGATCGCCTTATTTCTCCTTTAAATGAGCTTATGCAATTGAAAAATCGATTTTTACTTTTCTACTTTGTGCTTCCGAGTTTATTTTATGCATGAATGTCCATAAAATTAAAAACACTTTAAATTTTCCTCATATCGTGACTTCAATCATCATCATCATCGTCGTCACCACACACATACTCAAGTTTGTGAGAAAGAGACGTTATTGAATGATTATAACAGTGCACGAAACTGACATTTAAGCTTTAAAAATTGCTTTACGAGCGTTTAATAAGATCACATGGAAAATTACTAAAAATTCTCGATTTTAATCAAAACTGTCATTGAAATGAATATGTTTATTATTTAATAGCAATAATGATGGTGATCACTTAAACGCACACAAAAAAGAGAGTCCCTTGCGGCACAAGTTCTGCCTCCAAAAATTATTTTTTAATTGTAGCTGTCAATTCAAAAGTGAAAGTTAATCAATTTTTTTCTTCGAAAACTCCACTCAATTTCTCATCCATTAATTGATGAGAGAGATTTTTCTTCTTCACCAAGCGCACTTATTGTGAGTCCTATTCGTGACCGTACTATTCGATGTACACATGAAAACTGAAACATTTTTTGCTAGTGAGTAAATTTGAGAAAATAACAGCGAAATTTGTGCTTTCGTGAGGCGACGATTGTGAGCATGAGAAAATAAGAATATATATTGATATTTATGTATTGTGCTGTGTACACACAAACACATCATCTTCATTAGAATGAAATGACTTTTCTTTTCTAACACTAAAGTATAGCAACATACTATCTATTTCCAACTTTGATTACTTTTTGTTTTATTTCACTTTGTGAACAATCATTTTGCCTAAATTGCTTATTTACAACAAAAACTTTAAAATCTTCCTAGATACATGCTAATCCCCCGTTTACTCAATGCTGCTATTAACAAATTTTCTGATCACATCTACGTCTTGTAGACCTATAAGTTGTTTCTGGACTTTGCCATCTTTTACAATTGCCAATACAGGAACTGCCTGAACACCATATTCAAGTGAAAGATCAGTTAGCTCATCGATATCGACCTTTACATGAAGAAGTAAACAAAAATGAGAAAGTAATTACTACTGGAACTTATTGTATATAAAATTTGCCATACTTTTGCTAATGACACCTTTCCTTTGTTCTCTTCCACAACTTTCTCTATCCTAGGTCCAAGCATTTTACATGGATTGCACCAACTGTAAAGTTTATTACATTATAATAAAGCAAAAATATGAATTATAATTGATTACGTTGCCATGAAATCGACGACTACAACGTTCTTTGACTTGAGTACTCTTTCCTCAAAATCTTTTTCATCCTGAACTTTGAAAATATCAAATAATCGAGAGGAAGTTGAAACGTTTCTTTGTGCTAAGCTAATGATGGACCTATTGATGTTTAATTTTGCAATATTTCTAAGCATCTCGATAATTTAATGGCTAAACTTTTAAAATTATAATTTTTGTTTCTGATGGAAATTTTCTAAGACTATTTTCCTTAAAAAATGAATAAATCACTTTGTCAGTATCTGTTATTTTGCTATTATTTACATTATATATTCATTACCTTAAATTTTTTTATTATAACTAAAATCTTCTATTGAAAATCCAGTTTAAAGAAAACTTTAAGAAATGACAACTTGAATTTTCAAAATTGTTTTGCAATTAAACACAATGCGCTTCAAACTCGAAAGATTTATTTTGATAAATCATTTATTGATTACGTTATAAAAAAGTGCTGATTTTCGGGACTAAAGTGTATTGATTCGATTATCCGTCAACACTCAAAGAAAAAAATAAACTTTATACTTAAATCATAATAAAAGCTGTTTTTAAGTTATATAAAGAATTGGAACTAGTTTACTGTACTTTGAAATAATTTTCATAATAATTAGAGAAGGTAAAAAATTGCTGACATTCGTTTATTATTAAAAAGAAGTTTCAATTTGTGATGAAAAATAATTTCCTTGGGTGACATTTTTTTTTACAAAAACAACACGAAAGAAATTCTCAAAAGACTCTAGAAAAATCATTATATCTTAAAAATAGACAGATATTAAAGCTTAAAACTACAACAATTGAATTATTTATAATATAAAGTAAAGAAATAAAGCAAGCATTATAATGTAAATTAGAGAATAGATTGAAAACATTAAAATATCGATTTATAAAATCGACACAAACAAATTTAGATCTTCAAACAATTGATATTTATTAAAAATCAACAATGGAAAGCACGCCCGAGTGCAGAATATGTCGAACGGAAGCAACAGCAGGTAAATAAATAATAATTTAAGAAATTTATTTTGAATTCGAGTTTGTACTCTTTTTACATAACATTCAGTCGAAAGTTCAAAGATCCAGTTTAACATAAAATCTTGCCAAAAAATGTAAACATATCCTTTTTGTTTTCTTTTTCTCATTTTAGATCGTCCTTTATTTTTCCCATGCATATGTACAGGCAGTATCAAATACATTCACCAAGAATGTTTGTTGCAATGGATGAGATACAGTAGAAAAGAAGTACGTGTTATTTTTTTTCGGTATTCAATGATGTTATCGTGACCTAGAAAAATTCAATATCTTTTCATGCGTTTTTATTTTCTTCTTATAGATATGTGAACTATGCGGACATCGATTTAGTTTCACGCCGATATATTCTCCAGACATGCCGAAAGTCTTGCCTCTTCGAGTGGTTGCTGGCGGTCTGCTCAGCTCTATAGCCACAGCTGTGAAATATTGGCTTCACTACACTTTAGTCGCTGGTACAAATAATTTTAAATAATAAGTTGATTTTGTTTAATATATAAATTAATCTAAATATCATTAAATTATAGTTGCATGGCTTGGTATTGTGCCTCTCACAGCTTATCGCACATATCGGTTCTTCTTTTCGGGATCGCTCGATATGCTAGTTTCACTTCCTTTCGATATGTTTTCAACAGAAAATCTAGCTGCTGATGTCTTTCGTGGTTGTTTCGTTGTCACCTGTACGTTATTTGCTTTTATCGGTCTAGTATGGCTGAGAGAACAGGTAAATATCTTTAATAATATAAAAGCTATTTCAGCAAATAATTTTAATATTATTTTAAAGATACTTCACGGAGGTGGACCAGATTGGTTAGAAAGAGATGAAGGCAATAATGCAAATGAAGATATACCGAGAGCTGCTCCACCACCTCAAGCCGATAATCTTCAAGAACCACTTGATGATGAGAATGGCAATAATAATGATGAAATGTTTAATAATAACAACAATAATAATGTCTTGGATGCTAATATACATGGTTTTCAACAACAACAGGCTCAACAGCCAATTGCAAATGAAATAAATGAACCTTTGATTGGTCCACAGTTACCACAACAAGCACCTCAACCAGCTCCAGCGCCACAAAACTTTGAAATTCCTCAACATAATCCAATCAATAACGCTGAACCACCGATTCCTGATAATGATGAAGATCGAAATGAACCTGGTGCTGATAATGCAAACAATGATGATGCTAATGAAGGAATTTGGAATCCAATGGAGTTTAATAATGGTGCAGATTTAGAGCTAACATGGGAGAGATTACTTGGACTTGATGGATCAATGGTTTTCCTTGAACACGTCTTCTGGGTCGTATCTTTAGATACACTTTTTATCTTCATATTCGCATTTTTACCATACACTATTGGTAATTTTGCAATTTCATTTCTAGGCATAAAGCAATTACACTTTCATGGTCTAGTTACTACACTTTGCGGCTATTGTTTGATCGGTACTGCATTAGTAAATCTGCATGGAATCGCAAAACTATTGAAATTAAGAAGACCGAGAAGAATTCTGGGCTTGTGTTACATCGTTGTAAAAGTATCTCTTTTATCCGTTGTCGAAATCGGCGTTTTACCATTGATTTGTGGATGGTGGTTAGATATTTGCAGTTTGCCAATGTTCGATGCTACATTGAAAGATCGCAAAGCAAGTTTTAAATCAGCTCCAGGAACATCACTTTTTATTCATTGGATGTTTGGAATGGTTTATGTATATTATTTTGCATCGTTCATTGTGCTCTTGAGAGAAGTCTTACGACCTGGTGTTTTGTGGTTCTTACGAAATTTAAACGATCCAGACTTTTCACCTATTCAGGTAAATATTTCACACATTTTGAAGTATTTATGAAGTTATTGAAAATATTTGTTTTTCACAGGAAATGATTCATCTATCAATTTTGCGTCATATTCGTCGACTAATTGCATCAGCAATAATATTTGGTTCTGCAGTTTTACTGATGTTATGGCTTCCGATAAAAATATTAAAGGTCGCTTTTCCAACATTCCTACCATATACACTATCGGGCGATTCTGAAGTTAATGAATTAAGTCTGCAATTATTGCTTCTACAAATTATTCTTCCCGGTTTCTTTGAACAATCGCAAACACGCATATGGCTAAAAGGATTAATACGGATTTGGTGTAATATCGTTTCATGGATATTGGGAATTAAGAGTTATTTGTTAGGAAATGAGCCAAGAAACTTTGAACAAGAAGAACGAGCGCCACCTCCTGATCAAGGATTAGGCGGTGGTGGATTGGGAGCTGCTCATCAAGCGCTTTTGCAAAGAGATGTACCAGTTGGCTTTCAGCCGTACGACAGACCTTCATTCTTCGCAATACGACTGATTGGACTGTTAATTTTTATGTGCATCAGTTTAGTCATTGGATCTTTGCTTACACTAACCGTTCCAGTTTGGATTGGTCGTCATGCAATGACAATTTGGTCAGTGAGCACAGGAATCGCTGCTGGCAAAGTTGTAAACGTAGAAGCTGGAGGCGGAATTGAGAGCAATTCAAATATTGGAGAGATTAGTGGAGATAATGAGACTGTGGCATCGACTGTAGCTGTATCAACTTCAAAACCTCATGAACTTTATACAGCAGCAATTGGAATATATTTATGCTGGTTAATATCGAAAGGAATAGCATTGGCTGTAAATTTGTTCCCTCAAGGACGCACAGCAATAATTGAGAAATTTAAGCATTGGTGTTCAGTGGCAATTAGTTATGGACTTGCTGCAATAATCTTCGTTTTGATGCTCGGTTTAGTTCCGCTTATGTTTGGACTGCTACTTGAACTTGTTGTCGTTGTGCCACTGAGAGTTCCCTTGAATCAAACACCAGTGCTCTTTCTCTGGCAAGACTGGGCATTAGGTGTGTTATATACAAAAATTACTGTGGCACTCCTATTTATGGGTCCAGATTTCCGACTAAAACGCGCCATCGAGCAAGCATATCGAGATGGTTTGAGAGAAATGGATTTAAAATTCATCATTAGAGAATTGGCAATACCTGTGATTTCAGCATTTGGTTTAGCGCTTGCGGTTCCTTATGTCATCGCACACTCCATCATACCAATATTTTTCACAAATCAAATGACTCGTGTCTTAGTCTCCCGTCGCATCTATCCATTCTTTCTAATTGTCATCATCGTCTGTGCAATAATCGTTTTTCAAATCAAACAATTTAAAAAATTATATATTGCCATCAAAAATGATAAATATCTTGTTGGAAAACGATTGGTCAATTATGATCATCAACGACAAAAGTTGCTTAATCAACAGCAGCAGCAGCAACAACAACAACAACAGCAAGCTGATGCTAGGGCCGAGCTGTGAATTTATTGAAACGAAAATAAAAGAATGAAATAAACAAATGAGCGATGAATGATTGATATTCAGTTATATATTTTACCTCTTCGCTGCATATGCAAATATGAAAATAATTTCCTATTGAATTTGTCACACATTATTGCTTGTCAACGAATGAATCCTTTTTTTCTACGCTCTTGACTTTATATACACTAATTTGTCTACATATTTTTTTAAATATAAATGGACCCAAATGCAGTCTTTTTGATGTCGAATTTTTTTTGAATTGATAGTTTTTTTTCTTTTCACACGAAAGTAAATAGAGTTATATATGTAAAATAAAATTTAAAGAAAACACAACACACATAAGAACGTAGAATTGACAGTTACTAAATTATTATTATCTATCTTACTACTAAAAATCTTTTTTCTAATTAATAGAATTTTATCTTATTACATGTGAATTAAGATTAAATGAAGAAAAAGGTGGTAAATAGTAGATTAAAACAAGACAACCAAAACTTTAAAAGCTTCATAAACTTTTATTCAAAAAGTTATCGAAAAATAAAGTTTTTTTCCTGTGAATATTAAAAAAGAGAGAATAAATGTTGAATTTTATCAAAATGTAAAAAATGCGTGTATGTTTTTTCTAGAAGAGTGTGAATCCTAGCATGTCATTATTTCGCTCGAGTAGAGTCTTCATTATATTCAGTATCTTCTTTTAAATGCGTAAGAAACAATAAACTTGAAAGATAAAAGAGACTGTTATCACCGCTCAAATAGCATATAATGAAATAAATTGAAAGACTTGAAAGTGTTCATGTTTCTTGCTTGTTTATTAAAATGTGGGGTCTTATAAATATAGTCTTGCCATGAAAGTAGTGTGGAGCTCATGAATATTTCAAGAAAAAACTTTCATACAAGTAGAAAGAAGAAAATAAAAATTGTATTTGTCCTTTATTATTTGCCTCTTCTAGACAGTTATGAAAATTGATGTAGAAAATTTTAATGAGAAAATTATTGATTCCTTACCTCCCCTCTAGTTATCGTGTGCTAGCCATTCAAGCTTATTTTTTTGCATTATTATTAAGACACTTTGTCTTTTTTCTTTCACTGCAGTATAGTTGCAGAAAAAAATATTATCAATTGAATTTATGGTTATTTATAAATTTCCATTCATGAAAAAATCTTTCCTTTTTTCATTCTCATCACCACTCGTATCGTATATGGGATAAGAAAGGAAGGAAAAAATTCCAATTACCTTATCATACTTAAATTGTCTCATAAAAATTTTATATACATGCATATAAGTGAGAAAGAGAAAAACGAGCGATTGAATAAGAATAAGAAAATTTATTGAGACTTCGTTGACATTCTTTATTCTTCCCCTTACAGACAAAACATTCTAAGACATCATCATCACCTTCACTCTCACATTTCCTTTTTTCTCACCTTTCTATTCTATTCTACTAAACATGTTCTCTCTCTCATGAGTAAATAGAGAAAATTTTTACTCATTCTTCTCTCTTCATCAAGTACAGCAAGCAACAACAAAAACTTTGTTTGTACGCAAAAATACATGCTTCTTTTTCCTAAAACTCGTACTCGCTCACAGCGCGCAGAATCTGTAAAACATTAAAACTTTTTTTTCCTCTCTCATGTTCACATCAGTTTGCGAAAATCTTTCAACTTTTTCAGTCGCTTCTAATTGTAGCTCCCATAAAAAGTGCTGTATATTTTATTCCTAAATGTGAAATCAAACAGGAGGAAAGGAAAATTATTGAAAATTTCCTTTTTCTCATCTGTTTGAATAATTTTTATTGTGATTTTGAATACAATTCAATGTGATTTAAAATGAATAATGGTTAATAACTGATAAGGAACAAAATGAGAAAATAAAAAAGTTTTAATGAACAAATATAATGGTGGTCCATATTTGTGATTTTTCTTGAACAAATAAGAGAAAAAATATGCCAATCTGAAATCAATATATGATTTAAGAGAAAAGCTTCCAAAATTTAATTTGTATGTGATTGCGAGAAGCGAGCTAGCAAAAAGCAATTGAAGCGTAAAACATTCTTAATGAAATGAGAAAGGGAATAATATAATGCAGTTGAAATTGTGTATGATTTAGTTTGTCAATATACGTGTCATGAATAACAAAAAGCGCTAAGTGAATGAAAAAATAAAATATAAATTGATATGAGTTAATAACTGGAGATTTAAAGTGTAGAAATTGATAAAAATTAACAAGCAACGAGAATCCCACACGATTCCGTCTTTTGTGAAGAGATATAGGCAAAATTAGAGCATATAAAAATAAAGCGAAAAAGTGCAAAAATACTTTTAAAAAGAATAGAATATTGCATCATTCAACAACATAATCGAGAGAGAGAAACTCGAAAGAAAGGTAAAAATATCAAATTTAATATACTTTGAGGAAAAAGAAAATCAATTTCCCGGGATAGAATTTCTCCTTTCCTTTTCTTTTTTCTTCTTATGCACACACGTCTAAATACTGAAACATTGATGTCGCCTGTTTAGATGAATGCTAAAAGTATCTAATTTATTTGAAGAGAATGTGTGGTTTTCATTTTCACTAAATCTTAGATAGCTGTGTTGCATATAATTCTACTATTTGGCTCCGTATGTCTGATGAGATCAAAAAAGAAAGACGAAATGAGAAGAGTGCTCTCAATCTTTTTTTCTTCTCACGTTAATGTAAAAAGCAAACAAAAAGTTTTCTTCTCTTGTCAATTATATGTTCTAATGTGCAAAACATGTTTCTTATCTCATTTATTTTCGGATGTATTTGGATATTGAAATTTTTTTTGATAACCCACATTCAAAAAACTCATATTGCTAGAAAACTGAAAATAAAACATTTCATAAAGATTGGAATGAGAATATTATAACACAATAAGCATTTTTTAAAAATAATTTCAAAAATTTTATTTAATTTTTATATTTAAACTAAAACAGAAAAAGAGAATGCGTGACTAAATTTAATTTTTTTTATCGATTTAACTATTATAGCTTCTCATTGTTGTCTTATCTAGCGCATTCAAAAAATCATAGATTTTAAATTCAACATTTAACAATTGCATGTGTTGTCATAAACTTTTATCGCAAAATTATGATAATTCTAATCAAGTTTTCAACACTATTTATTTTTATCCCACAACACACGCACTAAAGATACTTTGCAAACACAATATTTTTTTAAATTTAAATTTTTTTGTCATGTCAAACTCAGTTTTCAATGTTATTATTTTATTCGACATGCACATAAGAGTAAATTTTTATGAATGCATTTTGTTCACTTTTAAATGAACTCTTGCAAACTATTTATTTACATTCGCGTTAAAAACGTTCATTTTATATATACACAAGGATATTAATTTTCTGTCTTAAAGTATTATTAAAAGTTTAACTCTATATAGCATCACTTTGCATATATTTGCAAACTTTTCAATCATATCTATTAACCAGTCACTTATTTCAATTTTTATTTTTTATTCATGTGGGTAAAGTAACTAATTAACAAAAAATTAAAAAAAAAAAAACAGCAACATTCCATTAAAATTAAAAGAGGAAAAAGTGTTAATTGAAATTGTCGCCATAGGAATAGTCATACACATGATATACTAAAATTGTTAATTACTCATATATGAGTTACATCATATATAATGACAAAGTAATTTTTAGTTAAATTTTAATATTTTTCAATTAGGAAAATAAGCTTGAAATTTAAAAAATTAATTGATGAAGTCATGCATATTTGCTGATAAGAAATTGAAATAATTAGGTTTGAAGCAATGAAAACATTTCAAAACTTTTTAGCTAATGAAAATAAGAATAAATGGTAAAGAATACAGATAAATTCTAACATAATCGATAATACGCGTACTAAATATTTTTTTTGTTAAAGTGAAAAAATAAATTAAGCAATTGGATGAATAAATCTATTCTAAATGATTTATCGATACGAACTTGCTTTTCATGTTTCGCTATTTTTCATTATTTTTGCAGCATCATCATCTTTAAAAGCATAGTAGTATGATAGATAAATTTTTTTATGCTTTACACACAGATCTGAATAAAGTTTGATGAATGAAGAGATGGTGAATAAAAGTGTGATATTATATGAGTGTCAATAACATGATTCTTTTAGACTTTTTAGCTTTTAGCTTTTTATATCTCGATTCTTCTTCTATCTTACATCTATCGATTAAACGTTATAAAATATCTCTAGAAGGTCAAGCAAATTATTTTATTTCGTCTATATGCGATACAAATATCTGTTTATCGTATCCAATAACAAATAAAATTGAAGTTTTTTTTTCTATAATTCATCCTTTTACACCACATGCTTTTGCGTTCATCGCACCAATCGATATTTTCTATATATTTTTCACATATCAAACTGCTCTTTATTATTATTTTCGTATGTATTTTTTTTTTTTGCAAAATCAAGGGCGAGGTTGAGCAGCAGAAATGAGAAACCTAAAAATATCGAAAAAAGTGCTGCTGATGATATTTTCATTCTCGTTTATTTCATGTTTCTCGTAAATTAATTTTTAATAGCCGTAACCGACCGAATGGTGAGATGAAGGGAATAGAATTCATTATGATGCTTAAGAATTTTTTAAACTCTATCTGTCTATCTTTTTGCGAGCTTTGACTCTTTATAATTTGATCTTCCTTTTCTATCCGTAACAATGAAAATTAGTTTTGTTGTAATTATTTTTCTGGCATTCAATTAATGAGTAAGAGAGCAATGCCTCATGTAGAATTGTGTCTCGTCTGCTTGTGCTAGCATTTTTGTTCTGTTGAAAAAAAACAAAACCAGACGTCAGTCATTAATTATGAGTTCAACTAATTAAACAAATATTTAAGTTCATTAGTTGATTGATAGTTGAAAATAGAAGGTGCGGTTTGATAGTGTGAAAGAAGTTTATTTTATTTTCAAAAGTGTTGACAAATAACTTTTTCTTCTCTTATTTGTCGGTCGTGATCTTTAAGCTATGATTTAGCTGCGTGTGTTCATCAAAAATAATAAATGAGTCTTTGTAACATTAAATCAATTTACTATTTATTTGATTAATTTCGATTACTGAAATCCCCAAAAGAATGCAAATTCTATTAAGTTTTACATAAATGTAATCAAAATTGACATTGAATTAATTTGTTAACTTATTTTTCGTGTTTAGCCAAAAAGGCATAAGTAAGAATTAAAATTCAATTAACAGTCTTTCTTACCTCATTGCTTTGTTTTTTTATTCAATAAATCGTCAATGTTAACTTCATTGTCAGCAATAGCGTTAAAATGTCAAAAAAGATGCGAGAAAGAAAAAAATTATTGAGTTTGACACAATACAATACAGATGGTTAATCTACAAAATTTACTCATAGCTCGAAGCAATAAAAAAATATAAGCTTCAAAAAAATGCCACATAATTCCTTTTCTCGTAATAGAAGCTATCAAGAAATCGTCGTCTATCGATTCACAGCGTGTCATAAATTTATAAAGTGAATGAGAAAAATCGTTAGACGTTCATTAATTTGTGCTCTAATTTCCGCTCTCTTCATTTTTTTTTCCATTTTCATAGACACACCACCTTCTTTTTTAATATCACCACACACCATAACATGCTTGATATTGAGTGAAATATTTCATTTCCATTAACTTGAATTAAAAAGTGGGTAGTATACAAGCGAGAATAGTGGCAATAAGAGTGACAATAATGATAGATAATAAAATAAAAAGCAAAATGAGACACATAGACAGTGAGGCGGAAGAAGAGAGAAAGAGAGAGAAAAGTTCTTATAATAAATGTAAAAGCAAAAAAGGTTTTTTTCAATGTAGGCCAAAAGCGACTGTGGTGGTAAAAAGTGAGTGAGCTAAATAAAAGAAAAGTTTGTTTTTATTTTCGCTTTCGATTTGGAAGAAAATGAAATACGCCGTAGTCACTCCTTTTTCTTCCACTTGTTGCTGTTACTTTTTCACTATTCCATACTAATACTAACTTACAAATATACATATGTGTATTGAGCAGAAAAGAAAAATTAGTAGGACTGAAAGAAAAACAAGTAATTTGCATATCATGGAGGTTACAAATTTATATTATTCTATATATTTTCCCTTTAAAAACTATATTCGCTATACAGCGCACAAAAAATTTATTTTATAGACGTTTTCCGTTTTTCCTTCCTTTGCAAAAGCTCACGATTTTCACTTTCATAATGATTCATCATGAACTTGTAACCTATAAGTAAACGGTGAAAGTGTTGTATAAAAGGAAAAAGAAATGTGTGGTATGTGCCTGATTTAAGGCTACCACTAATTCTTTTTTAATAAATTTTCTTCCAACCCGTGTTTTATTATTGTAATGTTGCATGAGAAAAAGAATAAAATTATTCTTATTCACATTGTATTGTATGTTTCAATTTAGTTTTTATATAAACCTCCTTATACATGATAGTCACGCGAAGAAAATACTTCTCCATTGGATTAATGGAAAAACTTTATTTTCTTTCTACTTCATTCATCTATTTGACAATTTATTATCGAGTGTGTAATATAATATATATGTGAAAGCAAATGAAGACAATTTGCTCTATACAGCGTGAATGTAAATTATCTCTTGTAGTAAATAATTTATCGAATATTAACATGTTATACTTCAATATATTTAGTGGTAGTTTATTTTTACAAAGAGTTGATGAAGATTTATTAGTTCTGAAATTTTTTTAATTGTATTCATTCTGCTATTTATAGCAAAAATCGTTGGTTAAGAAAAAGAGAAAAATGTAGGAAACATTCTAAAATTTTGTATTACAATTTCTATAAGAATATTGTGAAATACATGACTAAGTAGCAATTTTATTAAGCGTGTTCTACTTTCGAAGTAAAAGTCGATCATGACAGTTGTATTAAAAAGATGCTAAATACTTTGTTGAGAGTCAAATTAAATATTTTTATAAAAAGTGATACTTAATTTTGTTTAAAACTTTTTATTACTTAGAATTGCAAATGAAATGCAAGATTTTATGTTGAGCAAAAAGTCATGACTCATGACAAAGTATTAATAAACGAGTGAAAAAGTATATATCATAAATCGGAGTACATTAAACTCATTTGATTCTAAAAGCAAATTGTTTTTTTAGTATTTAAGAGGAAGTGGACACAAAACCAAAAAAAAATAATTTTTTCATTTCAATTTTGTCGTTTTCACCTCAGTGTCCATCTCTTCGGATGAAAACATAATTTTTTCTTCACAATAACTGTGTCCTGCAATACCATTTTGGTTTTGAATACACGGTAAATATTATAAATTCAATATGTAAAAATACTTAATTAAACCGTTCAATATCTTTTTTGGTTTCAATATTTGCCTTATTAGATTTTATAGATCTCTCAATTGAATTAGTCTTCAAAAATAAGCTTCCATTACAAAATTACGATTTGGAGAATTTAAGTTACAAAAAAAATTTCAAGCAGACTAGCAAAATAGAATTTGTTAAGTTGAAAATAACGGTCGAATAGAGTTCAAATTGAAAAATGTCGCAAAATTTGAATTAGCTCGTCAAAAATACTTTGTTTACATATTTCAATTTGGAAATTTTGTTTCGTAATTTATGAAGTTCTGTAATTATTGACAGCTTTTTAACTAAGCTTAGCCACACTAACTTTTTAGCAAATATCAATTGAAGTTAGCCGGAAGTTTTTAATTATTAAAGATTTCGAGATATCGGCGTTACACCGGGAGTCAGCCAAAGTGAACTGATAAGCTATATTTTCTATAGAAAACTGTTAAAAATTAAACTGAAATGAACATTATTACAAATAGTTTCTTTTTTCCTCTTCTCATTTCATCATAAATTATTATCTTTGTGGTTATATTACATTGTGATATTAATTGTGAGAAACTAGAATTTTATGAATACATAAATTATTAATCATGCACTTTATTTATATTTATTCATTTTCTCTTTCACAGAGATGATTGGCGATGTCACGTAATCATAACAACAATATTCTGGCTTCAGACTTGGAGCCATTGATCGATGTTCACACATCGGGAATAGCAAAAAATAATCGATGGCGAATCAACAGAAAAGTTAAAATACCTGGACTTGGACTGAAACGGCGTGGTGACTTAAAAGGATATCAGGAAAAATGTGGACGTATTAGACTATTGGCAATATTGGGAGCATTCTGCTTCCTTCTTATTTATTTGTCTAATCTCAAGCCTTACCAGCATATGATTGTAAGAATACCCGAGGACGATAAAACACTGCCTGGTCCAAAAGGTAAGATAAGGGTTTTAAAGTTTTATATTTGCATGGCTTTTAGTTTTTAGAATTTGTTATTTGCAAATAATTTAATTATTTATATTGTCTTTTAATTTTATTAATTCAGCTAATTTTTGTGTCATTTTCTTTTCTTTAATTTCTTTTCACAACCCAATACAAAATATTCACGATTTGTGCTTTATTTGGACTTTATGTGTATGAAATAAATCAAAATTAAAAACAACCTTGTGTGGATCAATCATCATACCAATCGAATTCATCACCATGCATCAAAATTATTTTATTTTATTTGGCAAACTTCTTGTTTTGAAAATTTTTATTCTTCATTTTTAATGATGAAAAAATTATTGGCAAACGAAAATTGACAAATTTTTTGAATTTTTCATGTTTTTGTGTTTTTTCCTTGCAATTTTTTCTTCCCCTTTTTTCCTTTTACACAAATACCACATACCCACTAAAACACACAATAATCTCTATCTTTTTTCACCACCAATCACCGTTTGTTTTATTCTTCATCACATTTAAATATGATAAAAAAATGAATTTAAATAAAAATTTACTGTTTTGTGTGACTATACATGTATATATAATCCAAAAAAATGAAATAAAAATCCCTAAAATACCCAAATAAAAGACCACAATAATACATCATCAAAAAATAATTCAATCAAATCAGTACCTCCAGGATACCTAGTCTACTCACCACAGTGCAAAATGCTTTCACTAGAACCCCTTGCATCCGATGTCATGAGACTGTTTTCTAAAGAAGAATTTGAGCCGTGTTCCAAAAAGAGTCCGTTAACAAGCATTGAACAGAATTTTGATGAGGATACAGCGAAGCTGATTTTTCATCGTGGCTTTAAGTCAAAATATTTGAGTTCAGATCAGAATCAGATTGATTGTTGTTTCCAAGAAATAACGAGAGGAGGAACAAATACAACTGCCGATGATAAATACAAGTAAATCAAAATATTTCATTAAAATATTAAATTTTAATATATTTTCACTTTATTAGTCTCTCAAAATGTATATATTTTGATCAATCCATCGAACTTGCGCCTTCAATCGAGTTTATTTTAGTGCAATGTAAAGGATATCATTCAAAAGACAAGGATAAGAAGAAAGCCAAAACCATTTATTATAATGCACATGCAATAGTAAGACGAAAGCTTCAAATGCAGAAAATTTTCGACAACTTTAACACACTTTATCCTACTGAGCGGCCACTTTCGGTGCTGATGCTTGGAATAGACAGCGTTTCAAGACTGAATCTAATTCGTGCAATGCCAAATACAGCACAACATCTTTACGACACTGGCTGGTTTGAACTGAAAGGATATAATAAGGTTAAAATTTAAACAGATCTCTAATTAAAACTCTTTAATACATATATTTTATTAACAGATTGATGACAACACTTTTCCAAATCTCATGGCAATTTTAGCTGGTTACAATCAGACATATGCTTATGAACAATGTAATCCGAAAGCTGTTGGAACTCTCGATAAATGTCCATTCATTTGGAAAAGTTTTGAGAATGCTGGTTATGTCACAGGCTATGCTGAAGATGAAGCAAAAATAAGTACTTTTAATTATCATAAATATGGCTTTCTCAGTCAACCATCAACTCACTATTTTCGTCCATTTGCACTTGCTGCCGAGAAATATTTAAAAATCAAATACAAGAGCTCATTAAAATTCTGTTTGGGTTTTCAAAATTATGCAGATTTCATTTATCAATATGCTCTAGATTTTGCATCGGCATATAAAAATGATCCATTTTTTGGATTGTTTTGGACAAATACATTCTCACACAATGAACTTAGCGATCCGAGTTCGATGGATGAAAAAATTAAGCTCTATATTGAGGAATTAGACAATCGTGGCATTCTGAATACAACAGCAGTGATTTTCTTTAGCGATCACGGACTTAGATTTGGACCTGTTAGACAACTTTTGGTAAATTTTCAAAAAATTTGTAATCAAAAAAAGGTCTAAATTTATGCTTTAATTGTAGACTGGCTGGTTAGAAGAGCGACTTCCCTTCATTTTCATTTGGTTACCACAATGGTTTAAGAACAAATATCCAGACATTGTACAAAACCTTAAAATTAATCGTAATCGTCTATCAAATCCATATGATTTGCATATGACATTAAAACATGTTCTTGAGCTATCGGGACGAGTCGATCCGCAACCACCAGCACTAAGTTGCACAGGATGTCAGAGTATTTTCAAAGAACTGCCATGGAATAGATCTTGTAGTGAAGCACAAATAGAGCAACATTGGTGTACATGCACTGCATATTCAACCATCGACAAAAAAGACAATTTAGTTAAACAGGCTGTGAAATATGTTATAAACTATATTAATACTGAACTCGAAAAGAACGCACGAATGCCAAACAGCACAAAATTGTTGTGTGCAAAATTAAAACTTAAATCGATCATTTCATCGAAAAAGTCGATGCAAAATGAAGAAGCACAGCAAAAAGATTTTTTGGTCAGTTATTTGCTTCTATTTGACGTTTCTCCTTCAAATGCCAAATTCGAAGCAACCGTAACCTACTTTCCCAATCTAAATGCGAAAAAGGAAAAATTTGAAGTGACGGGAAGTATATCGCGATTGAATGAGTATTCGACACAAAGTGCGTGTGTTAATACAGACTATCTAAAAAAGTATTGCTACTGTTCGAAAAATAAAAAAGGATGGTTTTAAGTACATTAATGAGAGTTAATACATCTCTATATGAGAAGTTATGAAATCTTTTAATAAAAAATTCTATTTAAAATTGACACATTTTATTGATAGAATAGAAGTTGATGATAATTTATTTTAAAGTAGATAGCCATTATATTGGAAATAATTAACTTGATCGAAAAAAATTCTCTTTTTTAATTGGGTGCTATTTTACCCGCATGTAATATGACTATATACTCTAAATTTACTATTTTCCTTTCCTCTTTTTCATCAAAACACACATTCACAAATTTTCCTAAAACTCTATTTCTAAATGCTTAAACTGAATTAAGTAAAAACCAAATCAAACATGAAAAAACTCCTCTTTTTAGATTGTAAGAAATTATATCTAATAATCGATTTATGGGACCGAAATTTATAAAATTTAAAAGATATTACAAAATTTAAAAAATATGGCCAATAAAAATTTGTGTATTGAAGAAAAAAAAAGTTTTAAACCAAGAAGAATATAGAAAATTATTTTTTGATCTTAGATGAAAACAAAATTTCAATTTTAAAATGGTTTGTGCCACAAGAGGAAAATAAAAAGAAAAATTGAGTTTTGAAAAATGAAAACATATCGTGTTTTAATTTAAAATTTCTTTATTGTATATTGTAATAGGCAAGGCGTAAGAACTCTTTGATTTTCAGAGAATCTAAATTAAATAAAAGAAACAAGATTTTATTTAACTTATATCGAGTAAATCAAAGGAATAAAATTTATTATTTGATTTTACCATCAAAACCAATTTAGAATCAAAGAGCCCCCAGTCTTGGTAATAGATAAAATAAATTCGATTAATGATTATATAATAATTTATTCTTCATCACTTGATAAATCACTGGAACTAGATGTAGAAAGTCTAATAGGTAGACAATTATGTGAACTAAAATACTGAGTTGATCGCTTTTTTGGCTGATGCACAATCTCATTAAATGAGCATGATTTGCCATTAAATTTTGGAAGAATTTGAATTTCAGACAAATCAGTTGGTTGAATGGAGCTAAAATTTTGCGAAGGATATTTGGGAAAGCAATTGCAGAGTTTTATAGCACTCATTTCATCACGGATAAAATTTATTTCTTCGAAATGTTTCACGTTCGCATTCTTTAAATCTTGAAATGAAATTCGACCATTACACGTCATGCACACTTTTGGTGAATATAAGCGTTCTACACAATCACCACACATTGAACATCTTCGATTTTCATGTTGATAAATGAAATTTTTACATCCATTACAGTTATTGGTCTGTAGAGATGTCTTAAATTTATCGCTGAAAATTGATTGCGTTGAATCGCAAAAGCACGATTTCATGCTTACAAATGAATCTTCACTTTGAGAGGGTTGAATTGGATTACTGTAGGTAAAGAAATGAAATATTAATTTTTATCCATATAAAAATATGTTATAGCCTACTTGCTGCCGATGTATGATTGAAAATAGTCATCAACTTCTTGCATGTGCACAATGCTTTTAGTGTCAAAATCAATTGTTGGTTGTCTATAAGAAGCAGAACTTAAAACTTCATCAGAATTAAAGAGAATCCAAGACTTTTTATATTTGCTCTCATCACTCCACAAGTGGTTTGGACGAGGAGAATTTAAAGTTGTTGAGTTAGGAAGAGAAATTGATGTAGGAAGTTTACAATTTATTTTGTCATTGGTCGTCTCACTAATACATTTACAACATATTAATATGAATAAAAGAATAATTTTTAAGGCAATAGGATTTCTCACACTTTTGGACTCTCGACATGGTTGGTGCTTGTAAGGTTTTGCGGAAAAGATTTTGAGATTTGGCACGTCCTGGAGTTGATTTGGATCGATGTTGATGGTGATGTCTCAGACGTTTCTTCAATATCTGCAATTTATGATCTGAATATTAGCAAAAGCTGTCAAAAGCAACAAATAAGAAATTTTAGATGAGAGTATGACAATTTGTCATTTTTATTTGATGATTTAAGTATTTAATTGAGAAGTTGAAAGCTTCGAAGAAAAGGGAAAAAAAATTGATAACGAAAAAAACGAAGAAAATCAAAACGAAACAAGTTTTAAAAATTTTATTAGGATTCGACACTTGCATGCTAGTTGTAAAATCTAAAAAAGTCTCTAATTCATTCAAATTTAATTTACTTCGATTAAAATCAAGTAAATTAAATCATTTCTATTTGCAATAAAAAAAACATTAAGGGCAATTCTCTGAATGAATTTTTCTACAAAAAATCTCTACTTTTTTGATTTTCTCTTTTATTACTTATTTCTTTTTATTCTAAGCGAGCTTTAAAAATGCAGAATCAATAAATACATCCTTTAAACTGAGATAAGATTCCTAAAAGCCTTTAATTTGTCTATAATTGGATTTTCGAAAAGCGTCTATCAGTAAC
>JACWBX010001150.1:0-68862 GCA_014622435.1 Polypedilum pembai
AATTGTGTTGAATTGAGTGGATTTGTTTTTATGAATTAGTTAATTGTGTTTTGATCTTTTAATGTGCGTGTAAATTCCCGATGCAAACCGCTGTAATCGGCACAAAAACATATTCAAAATTATTCAATTTTACAAAAATGGCGAACACTTAAAAACTGATTAAATTAACTATAGTCACAATCACATATATATTGAAGGAAAGTTTGTGTTTTAAGCTTTCTATTGATATATAGCATTCAAGGAATAAGTAATTCTGTGCTGAAGAATTAAAGTTTGAAAATTTGCTTGAAAATGTAAACAAAAAATGTCTGATTTTTAAAACAATTATTTATTATGAAAGCAGTCATAAAAAGCAAAATCGTACGAGAGGAAAGGTAGTAAAATTCATGGTGAATCGTATAGTGTATGAGTCATTGAATTATACGATATGAGTATTTTTTTAAATTATGAACATTTTTTTCAAAAAAAGATCACTGTGCAATAGGGAAAAAAAATATCATAAATGTAGCACGAGACGCCGCCAGTGAGATAAAAGTAGAAATGGTCCATTAATTTTAAATTTATTGACATTCTCAATTATCGATGTTCTTTTATTGGTTGTGAGTAATTTGTAATACAACCTAGAAGGACTCATTCATGAAACAAAGCTTACTAAGAGACTTTAAAAATGTAAAAACATCAAAATGTAAACAATGAAAATTTTTCCTTTTTAAAAAATAAATAGAAACAAGACAGAAATGTTAAAATATCAATGAAACTGCAAGTGCAATTCAGAAAACCTTGCTGAACAATTGCATTAATGTTTAAAAAGAAATTTTGAAAAATTTAGAAATATTTTTGTTTACATTTTGATGTTTTTCATTTTTAGTCTCACAGTAAGCTTTGTTTCATGAATGTGTTCTACTTAAATACAACACGAATCTAGTGCCAACAATTAAAGCTTTCGCTCTTTCTCCTTCATAGTGTCAGTTGAATGTCAGTAAATATTATTGATAATTTTAATCATAATTCTGTAACTTTACTCACTTGCATAATCGATTTCAATTTAAGTAAATAAATTTACGTCACACATCAAAAAGAAGCGCTTGCAAGCGAGAGAGAGAGTTTCTTCACATGATGAAAGATAAAATATCTTTTTTTTTTGCAATTATGCACAAACGATGATTGTCGTCGGGTTATACTTTTTTATGGTATTTATGCGCCATCATCAGTCAGTCAGGTTTGTTATATGTGTGATTGATGATAAGCATTTTTATGGCCATGCATTCTCTGGCTCTTTTTTTATTTTATTTATTAAATCTCTTTGCCAAAATTGAATTTATTTCACACGTTCTGTCAACTTTATGCCGTATGTATGTCTATCTTCAATTCACTTTTTTTGCATTTTCAAGTAGTCAAATGGACGAATGCACAAATACATATAAGACTTTATCAAATCGGTGTCATCGCAATTTACATCTTTGTTTTCATCGCCTTTGTGCGATTGCTTTTTTTCTGCTCTGACTGAGTTGTTCTCTCATCGGACATGGCTCACACAATATAATGCTTTGCATTTTTTATTTCTTCGAGAAATAATTTGCATTAAACTTTGAGCTCAAAAGCCTGATGCTCATTTTCCATGCTAGATTCCATTTTTGCTGATGGCATATGGGGATATTATATTTATGCTTCACTAATTGACAGAAATTGGATGAATGACGAAATTCAATAATCATTTATTATTACTGAATTATATCGATCTTTTGTTCACTTTTCAAGTATTTCAATCAGAAATAAAGAAAATGTCTACTTTGATTTATTCACAATAAAAGTAAACAAAAGAAAACACAACTTAATAAAGAGAAAATTCAAATAAATAAATGACGGTTATTGTTGAATTTCAACATTTATTACTCTTGCTTGAATTGTTAAATTATTAAAACAACAGAAAGCTGTAAATGTTTGTATGATAAATTCAATATGAGGAATGTTTGTGCCTCAAGGAAATATGCAAGTATTTCTTTTTCGAACTTAATTGACAGATTCATAATTTTAGCTCGCACACCAGGCCCATATATTTCTCATAAAGCACCATAGCTATATACAATTGTTGCTTTATTTGTTAAATCCAATAATTTGTTTTACTTTCCCATGTCTTTAGGCGAATTTTAAAGGAAATATTTCTTTCGCTCGTTTGCTTGCTTGCGTTTATGTTACTTAACTTTAAAATAAGATTTCTTTCTGAATAAATAAAAGAAATGAGTAGAGATATTTTGACATGAACAAGAGAGGAAATTTCCTCAAATAAAATCCCTTTTATTGACAGCATAAATAACATCACGATGGATCTGCTTGCTGTCTTTCTTTTACTCTCATAAAATATGCAAAATCATTCAATATTCTATTCACATATGAATTCATTAATATTCCTCATTCATTTTCACGTAAAGCTCTTTTTTTGGTTTCATGTCGTGTTAAAAAATTATTCATACAGAAAGCAAGCATATAAAATTTATTTTTCTTTTAATTGACAGCTCAATGTATCGATAGAAATCAATTTCATGTGTCCTATATTAAATTTCCTAATTTAGAAAAATAAAGAAGACAATTTTCTTTAAAATTTTTATTTTGACTTCTTGTGTTTTCTTGGTGATTTTATTCGATTGTCTACTATGATTTTTCAAAATTATTTAAACTTCAAAAAGTTTGCTAAGAAAACCTTAAATATCATCATTTAGGTAAATATTAATATTCCTCGATATAAAAGAGGTTATTATAAATTTAATGTAGGCTTTAATTCTCATCATTTCAGCTTAAAACTTGAACTATTTCGTTTTTATTTCAATAATGATTTTCGAAAATCACTTTAAAAATTTAAAATTTAACGACTAAAAAATTTCAAATCAAACTGCCAAAAATTTGAATTCATTTTACCCAAGACTGATGTAGATTTTTAAAAGTGAAATTTTTTCTAAATTTTTATTTTTGCTTTTTTTCTGACGATTTTAAAAGTTTTCGTGAGTGTTTTCATATTGAACTACAATTAAAAAATAAGTATATTACATATTTTATCAAGTTATACTTGAATTTATTCTAAATAAGAAGAATATTAAAATTTCTAAAAATCTTAACCTTCTTTTTCTAGTGATGAACGAAAACGAAATTTCTGATTCTTTCGATTTGATGCCGAATTCTATTTTTGACAATATATTATTTGATACCAACTCCAACTTTAGTATGAATGACATTTGGAATGATGATGTATTAACAAAACATAGTTTTGAAGACATTCCACTTCTTGCTGAATTCGAAAGTAAAGTAATTATAGACGAAAATGAAAATGAATTTGAAGTTGACCCAATCAAGACACAATCAAACAATTCTCAAATTCTTCATCATGACTGCATGTGGTCAGGAACTTGCACAGATTTAGCTCATAAAACTAAGAAGAAATATCGATTTTCGCATATTGATGAAATTATTGCTGATCATAAAGAAGGTAAAAGATTAAATTATGTCTAATATCTAAACTACAATTATTCTTTTGTACTTCTAGATATCATACCTCAAGAATTTGCAAAATCAAATGATATTATAGAAACTGTGCCATTGGTTGAACCAAATGAAGAAATAACGAAGTTGATGAATGATTTTGACAGAGCTTTTAATTGTCTTCATAAAGTTGAAAAGCCTGCTTCGAATCCTACTATCAAATCTCAAAATATTTCACCTTCAATTCCGCCACCATTGCAGTATTTTGTTCCTATTCAAACATTTGGTAAAGCTCAATCAACATTTTTACCAAAATATCAAAAACTTTCCTGCAAACCATCAATTGAACATTTTACAAAGTCTAATTCACAAATACAATTGAATGTCAATGTATTGAAACAAAATGAAAATGCTAGAAATAATAATGAACAATTTTTGAGTGAAACTCCATCATTTTCATCAGAAGAAAGCATTCAAATAACTCCTTATTATCCTGAAACAAAGCTTGAACCTTCAAATGTTTCATCATCATCGCTTTTGTTCTACAACAACAATTTATACACTATTGATCAGCTCAACAATATTAACTTCATGGATCTTCAATATTCTGCAAATGATCCTTGCACAAGTCAAAGAAAATTATCTGCTGCTTCTTTGCCAAAATGCTACAACGAAATTGATGTAGATATGAAAAATAAGCAGACTAAAAGAGTAAAAATTATGAATAAAAAGATAAAGAAATCAAATGTAAACAAGTGCAGAAATATGACGAAGAAGAAGGTAAAATCAAAAGTGCCAAATCCATTTAGCATACAGAATAAATATTTTTTTCAATTTGGTGAAGATGAACCTATAATGAAGAGAAATATGCACAATTGCATGGAACGACAAAGACGAATTGGTTTAAAGAATCTATTCATAGAGCTGAAACAGTCAATACCAGAATTACAAACAGTTGATCGAGTTCCAAAAATTGCAATTTTGCGTGAAGCTGCGAATTATTGTCAAGAGTTAACAAACGAAGCAAATGAATTTATTGAATTGAAAAAGAAAAATGCAAGCTTAGTCAAGAAATACAAGCGATTATTGCGTAAAAAGTTTTCAAACAAAATATGAAGCAAAAAAGTAATTATGAATTTAATTTCATATAATTTGAATTCCTTTGTACCTAGAATTATTTTGAAAAATGTTTTACGGTGCATTCTAAAAGTTCCTTTATAACGTGATTTACATTTTACATGAAAAAGTTTTTCATTAAATAAATCTTTCAACATCAACACGAGTGTTTTGCTGATAGCAAGGCTTGAGAACTTTTTATGCTTACTATGATTATTTTCAGGGTTTGAAATCTGTAATAATAAGTATATAAATGAAATCTGCATGCAGATAAATTCTTTATACAGATTTTTCTGTTACAGAACAGATTCTGTATGCAAATATCTGTTTTTTCAACCATAATTATTTTTGTTTGTTTATAATTTCGATTTTCGTTAAAATCTCGAATTTTAAGGATAAAAGTTAACAAACAAAGATTGATCTTTAATCTTTATGATTAAATAAGTGCAGATATACTAATATTTCAGGCAAAAGAAGCTATTTTAAGAAAATTTAATATCAACAAAAATCTAAATTGAAAATCAAAAGAGTTCTTAGGCCTTGACTGATAGTGTTCTTTGCTTGCTTGCTTGTATACATATCGTTCTGTTTGAAGTTATTTATGTTAAAGCTCTCTCGTGTCTCTTTATTGTACTCTCATTTTGCATTCAAAAAACCACAACAAAGGTGCTCCTTAATTCTTAACAGCCAGCAACAAACAACATAAAAATTGTCACTTTAAAAAGAAATATTTTTGTCATTTTTTTCACATAATAATGGCTACAGCCTTCTTTTTTCAACATGTTTATGGGTTATCAGCATTAACTTTTATGCTACAGATGTAGTATCATTCTATCAGGCAATTCGAATATAAAAAAGAGAATAAGTGAAAGAAGCGTTGTTAGCAATTCGTAAAACATAAGAAAACAAATTCAATTGTTTGTTGGATACAAACAATCCCAAAAGCCAAAGCATTAAAAATTCTCCATTCAATTTTCACCTTCTATATGTATAAATAAGCACCCGAAAATTTCATACATAATAGAGTGAGAGTAACAAACGATCGTTGGACAATTTATATATATGAAAAAAAGAAAGAAAGCCTGATTTTGCCTTACATTTGTGTGTCTAATAAGATCGCCGATAGCACTGAATATAATTCAAATTTGAACTCTCTCGCGTATGAAAACAATTGTAATACAGAAGAAGAGAACGAATGTTACAAATCGAAACACCTGTAAATTTATTATTTCAAGTCTCTTTAGAAGGATTCGCGAGCGAGCAAGCAAGCAAGAGATAAAGGCGGGAGACAAAACGATTTATGTGTCGCATTTTATCGAAAGAGAGCGAGAAAGATTTTTATCTTTCTAGTATTGACATCCCAGTGGAGTCTCTCTTATGCTTTATTGTTTCTTTCCTGGTAGTTTTACTTGATTGTTTGAAAATTCTGAAAAGTCTTAGTAGGCCTACAACTTTGAATACTGGAAATTTGAAATATTTATTGAAAGAAGCTTTAAAATCATCATTTAGCTAATTATTAATGTTTCTCTTTGTAACAGAAGTTGTTATTAAATTATAATAGACTCTATTTTACATAATTACAGCTTAATTACTGAATTATTTCATTTTCATTTTATCACTTGAATTATTTTTATTTTGTTTCAAAAAGTAATTTCGAAAATTTCAAAAATTCAAAATCTTTTTCGAAAATCACATTTTGAAATTTAAATTTTAGCGGTCAACAACATCTTGAGTAAAACAACTAAGAATTTCTTTTAAAAACCACTGGATAAAAGAATTTCATTCAAAAATTCCTTTGCCGGCATTTATTTATAAGTCAAAAAAATCTTTTCCTCTTAACACCATAAATTTTATTTTTCTTTTAGCATATTTTAACACATTTTTATTGGAATAAAGCAAATTGCTACTGCTGAGATCGAGTGCTTCTACAGCATACCACAATGAGAGGATTTTCTTTATTTATTTTATGAAAAGGAATTTTTATTATTTTTTCCGCTTGCTTTATATCAAGCTACCTCTATAATTGATTGTGTGTGCCTTGCGTTGAATTTTAAATTTCCTTTATGTGATTTTGGTTTGTTTTTTTATAATTTCTTTGTTTTTCAGCTTTTTTTGATTGACACTCGAAAATTGCATCTAAAATGTTGAATTTTGCTTTCTCACACTAAAATGAGCACAGAGAAAAAGAAAAGAATAAAGATGACACGCATATATAAGTTCAGAATCGCATATTATGATGATATAGCGCTTCTTACATGCACGCTTTCCCATAAACTTCAAGTATTAACAATTTTCTACTGATTTCATATTCAGTACACATTTATAGATCAATATCAGATGCTAAACATATAGTAAATAGGCTTAAAAACTGTGCTGCTTCTCCTTTGCTGCTTAAACAATAGTTTAAAATATGAGATTCATCTTTCTCTTACACTGGATCGCTCGCTTATTCGCTCGTTCCCGTGCTTGATGAATAATGAATTACATAAATAATACTTTATCGATAATTACAACAAGAGAAAAAGAGTCATATCACACAATGCTCGAGGCAATGAAGAACAAAAAAATGAGTTCAATGCATTGAGAAAAGAACGATGAGAGAAGACGGAAAAAATCGCGCTTTGCACTGTTTCGTTTCGATAACAATCATTTCACATGTCAATTATTTTTTTTCTCTTGTTGGCTCTTTTTTTCATTATCTCATATTGAACTCGAATGAGTTCTTCTGTCCATAGCATATGTGTATAGTTATAGAGTTTAATATTATTCTAATATTAGGGTAAATGATTCTAATTATTAAAGACAGTTTTTTTGGATTTTGACAAGGCTTGAGAATTCTTTTTGCTTACTATGATTACTTTTTTAACTCGATTTTATTTCTTGTCAAAACCTCGATTTTCCAATCATAATCTTCACTTTTTATGATTGATTCTTTGCTTTTAAAAGTAAATAAATGATTGTTCATAAAAATATCTTTCTAAATATAGCTAATTTACAAAATTTGGGATCAAAATTTTTTGAAAGAATTCTTGATATACAAATTGACATTTCTCACTAATCATTTAATCGGTTCTTCTTCTATTTAGAGTTTTTTGTATGTAGTTTTTCAGCAATTATAATTTAAAAAATTGTTTGATACTATGTGGTAAGTAAATAGCTCATAAAATCGAATTATTTGTCGACCATATTTATGAATAGAATTGATTTTGAGTTTTTCACTTATAATAACTAAATATCAATTCACTGTATTTGTATTCACTTTTTTAGGCAAATAGTACTTTGTACACATTTTATTATTAGAATAAAACAGCTTTATTAAGAAAAAATTTAGAAAATTTTCGAATGAACTTTCTTTGTTATTTATTTTTTGACGAAACTGTTACGTGTTTTCCACGCAATTTTTTGTAAACAAAACATGTCCAAAATTAGAGCCATTTAGCCTATTATAGAAGTTTCAAAATAAAAACAATTATTCTAGTCTAAATAGATGAGAATTATAAGCTATACAGACATACGTAGATAAAAATATAATATTACAAGCCGACAAGTTATCAGAACTTAATAATCACTGATGAAAAGCTATTGAATATTAACATCAAGTTTTTCTCAAGACAAGATATAAGTTAACGTAAAAAACTCTTCTTCTAATCAGTTATCAGTACATGATCATTATTATTATTATTTTATGCATACTTTAGACTCTCTCATTGAATATTGACATCAACTACACTTCACTCAACGCGAGAGAAAAAGATTCTCGCTTGCTTATGCTTGTTAAATGCTCAATGAATGGAAAGATTAAGCGATTAAGAAATTCTTTAAACATTTTTTTTGCAAATAAAAAGAAAAAATAATTGAAAATTAACATCGTGAATAGTTTAGCATGAATCGAAAGCGTGGAATAATCAGAGAGAAAATAAAAAGACATCCAGAATGAATTTTTATCTTGATACAAAAGAAGAGAATAAGGAATGAGATTAAATTGTGAATAATTTTATTTGATTTCACTTAAAATTCAATCTCTTTTAACTACACAATCCAATAATCACTGACTGCTATATAAACAGAAAGAATTTTGTCTCTTCTTCAATTCTTCGTTAAATCATTCAAATTCTATCTCACATTTTCACAATATCGTATTCGTGCATTGACAATTGGAATATTTTAGCAATGAACGAAAGAGAGTTGACAATAATGTTAAATAAGCAAATGAGCATGAAATTGAGATTATTTTATCTCTTATTTACTGATCTACATTGTAACATATTACTTTTTGGAACATTTTGATTCTGGTAAATTTACTCGAAATTTTGACCGTTGAAATTTAAAATATTTTGAATTTTCGAAAATATTTTAAAATTTTGAAATGCGTTTTCGAAAATAATTTTTGAAATAAAAACAAAATAAATCAAGTTTTAATCTGAAATGGTGTGAAAGAAAGCCTGATTTAGTTTGATAATAAACTGTTTTATATCGAGGAATATTAATAATAAACTAAATATTGTTATTTAAGTTTTTTGTTAACAAACTTTTTAAAGTTTAAATAATTTCGAAAAATCATAGTAAACTTTTTGGAAATTTCCTAACTGTTGATTGAAACTACCAGAATTTCGATTTATTTTAAATTGATGAGGACCAATTAAATTATATTTGTAAGCGATTGTAATGTAAATTCTCTTGTGAATATAAACAGCAGTAGCAATTCATAGTGATATGTAACACCCAAGTATGGTGAAGTAGCATCATCATCATCATCAAGTATGTCTTTTGGGAAATCAAATTCGCATAAAGCACATATACATGGTGCGCATTTCATTCATTGTGAATCAATGTCGATATTGAATTAACATAATAGTTTCTGACATTCAATCGTTGCAGATTTTCATGGGAAGAAAAAAATTTCAAAATTGATCTGCTTATCGTGCTGTTGTGCTCTATGGGCAGATTAAAGAGAAAGTGGCACATGACACTTTAAAGTAATGTTGTGTCACAATGAAGATTTATTATGTGCGATATTCATATTAAAAGAGAGAAAAAAAATTGATTAATTTGCGAAAAATTATTTTATGAGCATGAATGATGAATTGATGAAGTTTTACGATAAAAGAAACTTTAAAGTTATTTTTAAAATGATATTGAATGTTATGAGATTCTTTAGAAGAGTTTTTTAATCGAATGAAATTGATTATTACTTTTCAATTAGGATAAATGTACATAATTTGGGACAGAAATTTTGTTTTCACATTTTTTGAGCTTTCTCATTTATTACTTGATCAATTCTTATAGTTGTTTCACTATTTAAAAGATAAATCATTGTACATTTTTACTATACAAACATTCAAGCTAATGCAATTGTCAATTTTTGACAAATAATAAATCTAAATCGGAACAAATGAGAATTTAATTCAGGACAGTAAACAAAACAAAATTTTTATTTCTATTCAAGGTAAAAGCTATTTTATCATGTTTATTATATTATGTTGATTTGATTTCTACCAATTTGCGTTAGATTTGACGTCTAAATCAGTAGAAAATTGAATTCCAAAAATCTTTGTTTTTATCGAAATTTTTGTCTGCGATTTTCATCAAAGTTTTTCAAATGTAAACAAAGTAACCCGAATTAAGCTTTTTAGCTGTCACGAATTGGGTTCAGCATTAAAAAATTAGTTTTCAAAAAAACAAATAGTATTACGATTAAAATAAGTAAATTAGAATATTGTTCAAGTTTCCAGCTTTAAAATAAGATGAGAAAAGTAAAGAAATATTAATTTGAAAAGTAATAAATTTCTATGTGGAGAATTCAGAAAAATCATAAAATTCCCTTTTAACTTTTAAGTGTACATCATTACTTTCTTTATTGGATTGATATCAAGTGAGAAAATTGTGAAAATAAAAGTATCCCGAATTAAGTACATTTACCCTATTTCGCAAAGTGACAAAAACATCTTTTTAAATTTTATTTGCAAATGTGAATGAATTTTTATTCATTGCATTTAATCAACACCACTTTTCATCATTTTCACATTGAGCTTTGAACCATCTGATTGATATTTGATTATTTTTTGTCATTGACTTAATAAATTCTTCATCGTGATATTGAAGTTTCGTTGGAAATAGTTTTCGAAAATTATTTATGTATGAATGTTCACGAAAAGCTTCATGCATTTGATAACGATTATATTTGTCAATACATGGTAAACAAATTTGACATTCAATTAAGGAACAATTACGATGACATTCATTTTTAAGACAAAATTCAATTCCAGTTGCAATATTTTTATAATTTCCAACGATAATGTCAGATTTATTGAATCTTGCCATAAATTCATAATATGAAGCACCACCAACCATTTGAATAGTGTTATACACCTAAAATTATAAAATTACTGAATGCCATGATATTTATTTAAATTTATCTTACCAATGGTTCATAAAGATTGCAATTTTCTTCATATCTTTTTTGAGCTGGTGTCAAATTTGGACTCATATTGACTTCCATCACATAAGGATTCATATTATTGTCGATTAGAAAATCAAATCGCACCAATTCAAAGAAATGATGTCCCGACATATTCAGTTCTTCTAGCTTTTATATTATTTATAATTAAAAGTCAATAAAACGCTCAAAAGGGAAGACATTGATAAACAAAGCTTACTGAGTGATTGAAAAAGAAAACATAAAAAAGTAAACAAAAATATTTCAAAATTTTCGAAAATTTCTTATTAAATTCATCAATTTTATATACAGACATTTTTAAAATCTAATCTATAGTCTTTTAGTGAATTGTGAGTGCTTAAACCATTATTTTTCTTTAATATCTGCTAGAATATTACAATATATGAATCTATCTCAAACGATTCTATTTAATCACAAAATCAATTTATTTTTGTCAACAAAAACAGTAAATTGAGTTTTATCTAAAATTAGATGATATAAGAATCTTTGATAGCAATATCCCAGTATTTATTGTATCTATTGATGATTTAAGTCAATTAGAATTGCATAAGATTGCGATCTTTTAACAAAAGTTGAAATTGTGAAAATTTACTTTAAATCTGATGCGCATCGAGATTTCCGAACCCTACTTTTTTAGTCTCTCAGTAAACTTTGTTCGTGGCAAATTTTTTGCATTAAAAACTTACACTGTCGATAATATAACTTTCAGTATTTATAATAATTCGAACAATTGCATCATCAATTTTTCTCCAAAATTCTGCAACATCATGACCCTTGTCAGTAATGATTTTTTCAAAAATTTTAATAAACGGAACTCCATATTGTTTGTAGATATTTTCAAATGAATACATGTCATAGGCATTATGACAGCCACTTCTTACGACATATTTATCAAAATTTTTTGGATCAAATGGATGATATGGCTTTTTACAAAATCGAAATAAAACATCTGCTTCATAGCGATAAATTCTCAATGGATTGAATGATGTGATCAAAACAAAAATACCAAAATCAAATGCATGACCATCAATTAGAAAATGATTATCCATAAATTGTTGATAAAATACTTCTGATTTTTCTTTCTTTATTTCATGAGGTCTAACTATACGCACACCACGATTATAAAGATCTTTTTGAACAAGTTTTGCATTAGGATTTTCTTTAATGAAAACATTTAAATTATCAAGATCATGAGGAAGAACAAAAGATGGAAGAATATAAGGTAAATCTGAGTTGACTTCATTCATGAAACTTTTGCTAACGAGTGCAGCTATGCCAGGAAAATGAGTAATTTTCTGCTCTTCTCGCAATGTTATCTTAGTAATATTTGCAAAAAGTGTTTGATCTTCATCATCTGATGGCACATAAGGATGCTCTATAGCCCATAAAAAATCCCAATCATCACCATTTGATGCATTCACAAATTGATATTGAAGTCGCTCAAATACTCTATCCATTGTTCTCATATGTCCACCATCATGCCATTGCATTAAAACTACACTCCAAAAACGCAATCTTTTAACCTCTTCTGGTTCTTTTTTCAACTCAATTTTATCAGAAATAAATTCTTCACTTTCAATTTTATTTTCATTATTAATATAAAAAGCAATGATTGCTGCTAATAATATGATAAAAATGCAAACGAAAAATGTCTTTTGATCAAATTCTTTATTGCCACGTTTTGAATATTTCTTTGTTTTCATCTTAATGTCAACACACTTTGATAATCAACTTAAAACTAAAAGCAATATCAAATTATCATTTCACACTGAGAGAATTATTCAATATGTTTGTTTGTTCAATTGTTTTATTAAAATTTTGTTTGAATTTTGTATTACTGTCTTGAAAAAGTTTTATTTCTTATCGTTAAGTGATGAGTTCAAGGGATTGAAATTTCGGCTAAATATTTGAAAATTTTGTCCTTATTCGCCCGATTTACACTTGTTACACAACATTTTGTCATTCAATATTAAAACAAAAAATTGTTAAATCTATGTAGACAAAATAATTGTTTAAGATCTACCAATTCGTCTAAATACATAAAATCTACACGTAGATCTATGTAGACATATAGATGTAAATGTAGATTTCTATAAAAGCTTGAAAATAATACTTAAGTCATACAAAATCAAAACAAAAATTCTTAATTCCTTAATTTGCATGAATTTAGACTTGAAAATGATACTAAAGCTTTGATAAAGCGTTATTATTCTTTAAAATTTACAAATAAACTAATTATAAGCATTTTCTATGTAAATAAAATAATCAATTTTCTGATTTATTTTCTATTTATTTGTTTGTAGAAGATCTGTGGAAATGCGAGCTAAAATCTAATCAGTTGTGAAGACAAATAAGAACTCAAATTAGTGGATGCGTTTTACTTATGGTCTTCTTTATTCCAGTAAAAATCCAAGAGTGATGTTAAGTTAAATACAAACTATAATAACTTATATAACCAAACAAGCAAATTTTGACTATGTAGAAGATCTGGAAGAAAAGCAAGCTGAAATCCAAAAAGGCTGATGAACACAAACTCGATCAGTGGTTGTTCTTAAACTTTTTTATTCGATTCAAATTTAAAATGAAGTGTAGTCTATTATAAACTACAATATACTAAAATCAATCCAGGTCAAGAAAAACAAATTAGGTAAATCAGTTTTTCGTCACCTGGTCGATATGCAGTGGATCATAACAAGTGAATCATAGAAACTGCTGACCCCGCTACATGTTTATAAATAAAAAAGTTCGCTTGATTCGTTCCTGTTTAGAGTTTTTAAACTACTGTTCTGTAGCCAATAGCTAAAAATTACAAAGCAGATTCTATTTTTACTTTTCTCCTTCAGTTTCCAAAAACTTGGATAAACTTTGTGTTTTAACTTTACGAAACTAATGATAATTACTTTCAATTGAACTTTTCTATTTCATTAATATTCGAATAGAAATCAATTAATTTCCTTCATACATATATTATTGATGTGAGACCTGCTTGTATGAGCACAATGATGTGATTAATTGACTTTTAATTCTATTATGTCATGCGTTAACCGCTAATTTTCTCCTTTTTAATTTCTCTCTCTCGTGTTTAATTAGTTTTTAATATTATCTAAGATGGAAACTAATCGACATGATAGTTATTTCTTTTCTATCTATCTACGCGATATTATTTTTGCGACTAATTTATTTGTGCCACACACTTTACATATATTTCATGTTGATGTCGGCCTACCTTAATCGCCTTAATCCATCTACCATCTACATTGGCTTATGTGTTGATTAGTTGCGACCTGCTGCAAAATTGAATTTCTCTGATCACACTCAAAGTCTTTCACTTATTCACGAAATACAAAAAATAGCGAAATGCAAATTATAATTTTCCTTACACGCTTGCTGATATAGACACAATATCTATTGTTTTGCTTTAGCCTTTCTTTCTTTCATTTCTGCACAATTGTGTAAATAAATTGCCAACTAACGAGCAAACAAAGCGGCAGTTGAAAAGTAAGTCACACTTATCTAGTCAGTCATTTTTAGCACTCTTAAAAAAACTTTAATGATTTTAAAACTTAAATGCCAAGGCTTGAAAACTCTTTTGATTTTAGAACAAATCAACGGTTTTTTAATATTTAAAAATGTAACTTAAGTGTTTTTGTTGACAACTTACAGAAATTTTCTTAACTAAAATTGAATTTCTGATAGCTTTATTTGTATAATTCTTTACACAGTAAGAAACTTCATTGAAAATACAATCATTTGATATAAAAATCATGAATATTAATCAAGTAGTTTTCGTGAAAAATCAATTCTAGAAATTGAAAAATTCTGATAAAAACGCTAATAAAAATTCAAATATCTTACTAATTAATTAATTATTTAGTCTAAATATTATTATTTATTAAACTATAGCTGAAAATACATCTTTGAGTAGCTTCAGTTACCGGAAAGAATCAATAATTAAAGAGAAATTTGAATTTGAAATCGATCATTATTTCTCATCAAAAAACTTGCAGTTTTAGTGTGATAAAAGACTTTTTCAGAAAGTTCATATTACTTTTTTCTATCATTAGTCATAAAGATTAAGAATCAGCTTTTAATTGTAAAGATTTATCCTTAAAAATAGAGATTTTAACAAAAATTGAAAATGTAAACAAAAATCAAAAAATTGTAAACAAAAAAAATTCTCAAGCCTTGCAAAATACATAAATTTAAAGAAATTCATTAAAATTGCCAAAATATTTTCACCACTTAAATTTCTCACAAATTCTTTTTTATTGCATGTAATTGATTCATATTGCAATGCATGCAATTATTTTTCAAGATTCAATAAATAAATTCCCGTCTCAACTTACTTACAAAGAAAGGTGTGTGTGTGATAATATTTTGAGGGATAATGAAGTAAAGTTGAAATTGAAGTAATCAGTTATAGCAATTGGCTGGAAATTGAAATATCATAAATGAGAGAAAACATCGCTTTAAAGTTGGCAATATTCAATTTTATTTCATGCTACATTATAATGATTTTACATTAATAAAGATCTCACTGTTTTGCAATCAATGCAATGTATTGAATATATTGAAAAATCCATAATATCTCAATATGAGATTTTTAAATTGACACCTTTATAAATTCGTGCAATTTTTCATTAAATACTTTATTGAATATGTTTCAATAGAATTTCTTTTAATATCATTAATATCCATCAACATTTAACATCACTTAATTGACAACATTAAATTACATAATTGACATTCGAAAATCAATTAAGTGGTTGGCTTCACAATAGAGTCATAATAGTCTTTTTTACTATTGCAGACAACAATTATCTAATTGATATGCGCGGTCAAGTGGATCAAGACAAGTCGTGTATTGCATCTTTAAATATATTGACTATCTTCATACACAGCCACGGCAATAGGTCAAGCAATTAAACTTGTGAGAAATGGATATAAAACGATGCATGCATGCATGTACTAATAATCGCCCATTTAACTTCCTCTATAAACGATTGTCAATTGACAAGCATCATTTAACTTACTTGATCGCATCTGGTAGTCTCAGTCTCTCGCCTTTTTGTTTATCTTTCTTCTTTTTCTCTCTCTAACTAACTTAGTTTTATTTTGTGATCACGTTTAAATGACGATTACGTGATTATAATTATGGATATTGGAATAAATTGAAACTAGACAAAATAAATGATGAGAATTGAGACATTAGAGCTGTTGTTGTTGTTGTCTGAAGTTCAATTTTAAAAAATTTATAAATTGCAAGAGAAATATCGAAAAAGGGCAGAAATTAGTTCCAAATTCAAACTATTTAAATCTTTTGCTTGTTATTAGTGACTATTAAGAGCGCCCAATCACGCCATTTATGACGAGTACTCATAATCAATTAGTTATGTACACAGCGACAGACTCTGAGATTAATTTCGAAAAGTATGATCAGTATGGGCAAATTGTAAATCCAAATACATTAGTTATGATTAATTAAGACATTTTACTGACTATATAAATCCACAATTATTAATCGCTTTCAATTTTATGTTAATTTACTCGTTCATTCAATGTGAAATTCCTATTAGGGATTTGTTGAAAAATTACTTCATGTTGTTATTACGAGAATGATGGACTTTGGTTTTAGTATTGAAATTGATTTAATTTTTACATAATTCTTTAGAGAAAAGATATTTACATTTTGAAATAGTAACTAAGACTGAATTTATTTATCATAATTAAGCTAAACGATCATAAATTTCGACAACTTTTCAATTCAATGAATTGGTCATTAAAACTTACAAAATCTTAACATATAACTATTGAAAACAATTAGATAAGTAAATTAATTATTGTTTAGCACTTCATTATAATTTAATAGTCATTGATTTTGACAAAATCTATAATTTTTGTTTCTTCTCAAAAACAATAAAATTTTATCACTTATTATTCACTGATTTACTATCTTATTTCTTCAATAATCAACTTCATGAATAAAACTTTGTTATCAATCACTCATTTATAAATTTTTATTCATTTAAAAATACAAATTTTAATCACAAATCGCCATCATAAATTTCGACCTAATTTTGTTTACAAAAATTCATGTGAAAATCGCGCAATAATTTTTCTATCTAATGCTACAAAACGCGTTCAAAAATATTCTAATTTTCTTAAATCTTTAATTTTCTTTTATTTAAACTGTTTTATCTTTAATAAATGCATGGAAATAACTTTTGCTGTTTAGATATAGTGAATACAAGTTCAGTGAAGCAATATAAAGTGAAAAATTCTAAAATAAAGAAATTATGTAGAAATTTATGATTTTATTCTACTATAAAAAAATTTAAATTTAAAGTGACCGTTAATATTGTATTCTAATAATATTTATTGAAATTCAATTAATAAATAATCGTTAATACTCCAACCTCAAATCGATTATTTATAGCTCTCAATCTAACGTGCTTATTAAGCCAAACATTCAAATAACACTTACAACTTGCAATCTTTTCTCTTTCTTTTCTGCATTAAAAATTAAATCTCATTCTCATGGTATGTGTGTGATAATTATAATTTCGCCCCAACTGCAATCATCGTTATTCATTTTTCGATTTGCGGTTGGTTTACATGTAGTATGTATCATCATCAACATTGATCGCGATAAAAAGGAGCGAATACGAGTGTATGTGCATGCTTGGAATGATAAATATTCAAAGAGCGAATTTGACATATGTACCGAAAGGAGGAATAAGCTGAGCGCACATGTACACACGCGGAGAGAAAATAAAGAGTGATTTAATGCAGAGAAATAGTAATCAATTGTTGCTTCCAGCTACTAAAATTCACAATCATTTATTTCCATTTCACTCTATAACGCTCTTCTTCTTCTTCTTTCTCGATCAATCTACATACAAGTGCAAATGAATTGAATGCATGGTTGCTGAAATTAAATTAAAAAAACACATCGTGATCTGATCTGCGTTGTTAATTAAATAATGCAAGTAGAGTGCCACTTATAACACATGTATATGTGTGTGAGAGATAAAGAAAGATTTTCATACACACACACAACCGTGATTAATGATGTGATGAATTTTACGTTAAATTAAAAATTATTTAGGGTTCGGAATTATGCAGATAAGAAGAAGAAGTATGCGCATAATTTTCTTCTTCTTATTCATTTTTGTATGGAAAAATCAATAAGAAGAAGAAAATTATGCGCATACTTCTTCTTCTTATCTGCATAATTCCGAACCCTAAAATTATTAAATGCATTTTGCAGTGATCGCATGAAGAAGGATTATTAATGAAATGTGATTGTTTTTGTTGGCTTTTAAAGATGTTGCCCACTATGATAAACTGCAGCATCAATCAATTTCTTTTCTTTCAAATCTTCCAGATGTGATTCTCATGAAACTTTCGATATTAAAAGTACTTCATTTATTTATGACATTCTTGGTAATGCAGATCGCATGAAATAAATTTCACTTAAGATTTTTTAGATTTTATGTGGTGTACAGCAACGCGTAAATTTTTCGAAAAAAACAAATTTAAAAAGTTTTGCTCTTTTCTGCATTAACATATTTGTTTATCTTTAAATATTTATTTAGAATATTTTGATGATCAGCACTAAGTGTTTCAGTGTTTCAGTGTTTTGGTGTTCAGCACTAAGTGTTTGAGTGTTTCAACTCTCAGCACTAAACTTTGAGATATTATAATTTGCTATCACTTGATACTATTTACTATATAATATGTATTTTAGAGTTTATTTTGATGTTTGATACAAACTTTTTAGTGTTTTAGCGTTCAATAACTAAGTGTTTGACTTTTTCAGTGCTCAGCACAAAGTGTTTAAATGTTTCGATGCTCAACATTGTATTTGAATGTTTCAATTCTAAGCCTTAAATTTTGAGTTTTCTAGTGTTTAGCACTTATTTATTGAGTATTTCGATGCTCATACAGTCAAGTGTAAGTCCGTCGTCCATATATAAATTTTTTTTAGTGGCGGATTTTAGTGCGAATTTCACATAGCAAATATTTGCTAAAGTCCACGTTGGCGGATTTAAACTTGATTGTACAGAGCAATGCTTGAGTGTTTCGATGCTTAATAGTTAGTGTGTACGATTTACATATGTTTAGACAAAGAGAGTTACAAAGCGGTCCTAGAGCACTACTTTACTTATAAATAATTAGAAAACGAGATAAAGTGTATGAAACTAATAAATATATTTTGAATTTTTCAAAATTTTCAAGTTTAAAATTTAAACTGTCACTTTTTTTCCAGTCTGAATGACCAAGATGACATTTAAAAAAAAATCTCTAAATTAATGATGAATGTAATCCTTTTAACGTTTTATAGCTCTTTAAAGAGATGTGAATTGACATTGCTGATAAGTCGGTCAGTCGTAACTTGATGAATCTTCTTTAATATTGGAATTAAGATACTGCAGATCATATGAAATGTCTTTCTGTTTATTATGAACATTAAAAAAAAGTAATATTTAATTATCATAAGTTCCAGACAGAATAAAATATAAGAGTGAGAGAGTAATAAAAGCATAAAAAATCGATATTTATCATTCATTCGTCGCACCTTTTTTATGATCAGTTTTTTTTCCTTTTCTCATCCAACGACGACTCACGACAATGATTTTCTTGTGGCAAGCAAAGAAATTAAGGTGTAACTTACTTGCTTCACTCTCTTCCTTTTTTCATGCATAAATTAATGATTCTCATGTTTATCGAAGGCACAAGCCTCACTAGCGAGTGTGAGATATTGACTTGGGCTTGTTCTAGACATACATACATGCGCGTGTGCATCATGAACATAACAAATGTTTGAGATAGACGAATGAAGGTAAAAATAATATTAATAAAGATTTCTTAATGTTCCGGCCCAAGACACACGACGACGATGATGATGAAGAAGAAGAAGAGACAGACACATGCATTAACTGATAAACTGCAAGCGCGACTTAAACTAAGGTTGGGTTAAAGCCAGCGAGCAAGAGTTCAAGCATCAATTTATTGATTATTAATTATTAATTAATTTATTAAGCTTCACATAATGAACTGAACTGAAGTTAGCCAGCAGCAATAATGCGTGGGAATAATTTACTGCCACTTTACAAACATTTGATAACTAATTATCCCATTAAGATCGTTCAATGATCATCATCAACGTTGTCTTCGTCGTGCAATCATAATTTGTATTTCATCAACAAGACGATACGAGTAAAATTCAATAAATTAGTCGCGCTCTCTCGAGATGTTGTCTTTTCAATCGAGAAAGATTGCTGCTGCCTCATATACTCTTCGTTACGGTATGCGCATCGTAAATATCTTAACGCACAATAAATTTTTTAATTATTGATATTTTTTTTTCGGAAAATTGAAAGATCAATGATGATGATGTGGTTATAAATTAAGTTAATGTTTTATTATTATTGCGAGCAAATAAATATATGTTGAATGTGAGGCAGTAGAACGAGAATAAATGTTGACTAAGATTTTTTTAAAAAATAAAAACAAATTCAAAGCATACTCTGAATTAAAATTTAAATATCATCAATTTTAGTGTGAAAACATAGATTATTGTAACGGAAATTTAGATATTTAAATTTGTATTATATAGTTGTAAGCCCCTGATAATAAAAATTTCAGTTTTATTCTGGAAATTAAATTGTTATTCTTTTGCTGTAAAGTGTTTTAGTTAAAATAATATTTTATAGTTGTTATATGCTGCAACTTTCTTCAATTAATTTTGCTTAATTTAATTTTTTCTTTACCATAAACGCGACACTCTTGTCGTCTATCGAGAAAGTTGAGTGTGATTATAATAAAAACTTGTTCACTCTATGCTGTAATTGTAAGAAGCAAAAAAGAGTTCAAAACTAGCTCAAAACGTCCTTCTCAAAGTCGTGCATAGAGCTCAATGAACAAATAGCGGCGACACTTTTCATTTTCAATTGGCAATCATGTCTCTTCTATTTACTTTTAGTAGGGTAAATGTTCTTAATTTTTGGATGATTTTGTAAACAACAAAATAAATCATAAATATTTTACTAACTATCCTCTTGATTTCTATTTTGATTAAATAAATGAAGAATTTAGATGTCTCTAATTCCAAAAGATTTTATTTACTTCAGTCAATTCTCGATTGATTTTGAGAATCACTGACTTTCATATAAATTTGACAAAAACTCGACTAAATTAAATTAATCTGAATGAACTAGAGACATATTTTGTAAGTCAACTTACATGCTACTTGTACCAGTATACGCGCAGGCCTGCATTCAAGTCCGAACCCTAGTTTTATCACAATTTGACAAGTTTCGAATTATTTATTTGTTTACATTTTAAATTCATCAAAAATTCATTTTAAACACAAAACAGATGCAATGCTTCTTTTTTTATTGTTTACTAATCATTGTGCACTATGTTTACTGTACTTAAAACGCTTTTAAATACAAAAATTTAGAATTTTTAAATTTTTCCAACATTTTTGAACACGTTTCAAATTTTGGAATTTTATTCAACAAAAAACTTTTGAAGTTTGTCATTTTTTCAACAAAGTTTTTTGTACACAAAGAAGCCCTAGTTAGGAATAGGGTTGTTAAAGTAGGTAAATCTATTAAGTAAATTTGACTTTCAGTAAACGAGATCTACTTCATAGACGTGTCTACTTTTACATAAGTAGATCAAACTACAAAGTAGATCTCACCAACAGTAGATCAAATTTACCAGTAGAAGTAAACAAAATTTATTAATAATAGATTCTACTTTAACAAACTTAATTTAGGAACATTTACCCTACTTATGAAAATTAAAATAAAATCACGAATTCGCGAGATGTCTGCAGGTAGTAGCAGGTTCACTCTTTCTCCTTTTTTAGTCGCAAAGTTGTAATTTAAATTGGTGCAATATTCGAATGCTATTGACAGTAAGTAGTCGATTGCAAACTAATTAGACTGCAATCACGAATTATAAATATCTTTTGATATTATGCAATATTCACTTGAATATAAGTTCATCATGATCACACAGTCAATTATTAATAGCGCACAAGACCAATTAAAAAGGATTTTCATTGCAATCTCTTATCTGCTTCTTATCCCAACACATTCTTTGTTTATCCATGATTGTTTGTTGTCGCAATTTAAAAAAACATTCAATAAATACAATTAATCTGATAACAAAAAATATAAACTGGATTAATTAAGCACAAGTGGAATCGAATTTCCATTTATCATTCATGAAATTAATTTTCAAAGGTAAATACGATTCTGTTTTTAATGTATGTCACATAAATATACACATAAACATGCTTATTAATCGCCCGATCACATTTCTCTTTCATTTAAAAGGTCGAATATGAAAAAATTATTAAAATCCTGATGAACACTTGTTGTTTGTTATTTTATGCGCATTTCAGTCAAAGTGAACAAAATTTATGGAGTTTTTAGCTTAATAAAATAAGAAAGAAATCAAAATTTGCAGATCATTGACTTTGATTTGAAATTAAATTTTGTTTTTTTCGCTCGACTCATTGGCACGAGCAGTGTGTGTTATGAAACATACATGTTTAGCTAAGTAGATAAATTATCTAAGAAATATAGTGCAAGAGCCAATGTGTCTGTGTCAGTAAGATAAAAAGTGAAAGATCAATTTTTAAGAGACTTTCTTCTTCATCTCTTTTATGTTTCAATTCAATTTATCAAATTAACCGATCATGCGTCAATTGTGACGCGTTACGTTTCAACAAATGTTTCTATGAATGGTGAAACAAGTGAATTTCATGCATTTTTGCCGTTAATTAAGTGTCAATTATTAGAAAGGAGTGTTGTAGATATTTCATTAAGGATTAATGATCAGATAAAATTTGAACAATTAGCACAACCTGCCTTCGTTCATCCATACAAAAAAAAAATTTAAAATTTCATTTTGTTAATTTAAAATTCCTCCCTAAAAACTTATGGAAATGAGAGTAATCAAAATATTTAGATCAAATGCCGATTCGTAAAAAAAACCTTATGTCGACACATTAGAAAATTTATTTGTTTTTATTGATTCTTCAGCGAGGTGAAAAGCAATTTTTTATGACTGGCATGAAAATTGAAATCATATCAGGTGTATTGTTTTCGCTTCTTTTACTTTGAAAACCATAAAATTTAACTTTTAATGGCCTCGTTAAAAAAAATAAAAAATATGCCAAAAAAGCATTCCAAGCACATTCCAATGTTGTGATAGTAGTAATAAATGAAATATCTATGAAATCTATAAATGATGATGATGGAGACATAAAATCGTATTTTAGTATTGTGAGAAAAGAAATAAAGATCATATCACACGCTAAGAGTTATGTCTCCATTTTTCTATCTGCTGCTGCTGCTGTTATTTGTGATGAATTCTTTTTTTGCAATGTTCGATTGGGAACAAATGAAGGAATTGTTTGAAAATGATGACAATATAGTTTGATATTGTCACTGTATTGCCAAGATTGGTCGATGTCATTTGATATTTTTAACAATGCTGTCTCTTTTTTCCTCTTTATTTTGTGATAGCCATTTCTAGATCCTTTGTTGACTTATCGCTGTTTCATCCTAGTTTGATTTTTGGTAATTATCCTTAATAGATTTCTCCTTGCCAAAAAATTGATTTTGTTTTATCGCTCGACAAATTTCGGGTTTTTTGCTTTTTAATATTCTCTTGTACTTTTAACATTTCTTTCAACTTCTTTCAATCTGTTTCAAATATTTTAAAATTTTCTAATATTTCAACAGAAATTTTTCTTTTCTTTTTCTCAGCTTTATCTGAATCTGACATTATAGTTTGATATTGCTGCTATTATTTCTAGTTAATACTTCACTTTTTATAAATAATACATAAGTATTAACATCAAAAATTAATAAAATGTTTACTTTGATTTATTCACGATAAAAGTTTTAACTAAACTCAAACGCAACTTAATAAAAAGAAATTTAAATTTGTAATGACAGTTATTTTTGAATTTCCAGCAATTTAATAATTGTGACAAAATATTGCAATAATCTCTCGCTCTCTATTTTAAAACAAACAACAAATAACATCAAAATCAAGCGATTACGATCAACATGATTGAGATGAATAGGACATAGCTCAATTTGCCATTTCAAAATGTCATAAAAATGCTCGCCATGATCAAATTGATTATCATCAGATATAAATCAGCTGATTTAAGAGTCACAGATCTTGTTGATATTTCTTTTTTTTTACTATAGACTATGAGTTAAGACCATGCAAAATTTTAATTTCTTTCTCGCACTAAATTGTCTAATTTACTACACACGCGATAATTTATTTATTTATTTTAAATTTATACTTCTCTTTCACAATTTAATGTGGTGTTGCAGTAACAACGTGTTGATGATGACGACGAAAAAGACATTAAAATAAAAGCACCGTGTGATTGCGAATAAGTAAGAAAGAAAAGAAGGTTCTCGAGCCGCGACTGCCGTAACAAAAAAAAAACAGTGAAAGAAAGAGAAAGAAAACTGATCGTGCCGTGAATGATTGAATATTTATAATACTTCTAAGAATAATTTCTCGCGCTTGCTGAGTGAGAAACACTCAAATCGTTTTAATGCGTGGCTTCTCTTTTTTATCACTCTCTACGAGTGTGCGCGATGCTTCAGTGTCAAATTATTATTTATGAAAATTAAAACAATAAATTTTCACTCACTTATTTATGATTTCTTGAGAAAGAATGGAGCGCGCACGAGAGTGAGAAATGAAATGAAATGAAAGGCAGCAGCTATATAATGAAGCATAAAAAATGCACTTAAGAAATTCCACGACATAAATGATTCGCCTCAATAACTCGAATTTTATACGCAGACAAGCATTTAAAGGAAACGAAGTTCTTTCCTTATTCACCCGGCAGCAGCAATGAACAGCAGTCACTAAATGATGATCATCACAATTATTACATTTCAAATATATCACTTGGATAATGCAATAAACTTTACTTTGAGCGTTGATAAAGTAATTTTTAAAGGCGGCAATATTTTTCTAATAGAAACTGCCTTCTGATCACTGATTAAATCTAAAATTCTTTCATCATTTAATTTTCTCTATTTTCTCACAACATCATCGATTATGATATTGCTTACAAAATATCACGATGAGAAACACAGTCAGGTGCCTTTTCATGACTTTTTTATAAAAATTTATCAGTTGAGCAAATCAATGATAATAAATTGGTCAAAACATGATATCTTTTAATTATTTATTAAATTTATAAATTATTCAGATTTTGATTAAAATAATAAAAATTTATAAATAACGACTAAAAATGGATTCAAATATTTTACCGAGGGGAAAACAACTTTAACGAAAGATGCAAAATTAGGCGAAAAGAAGCAAAAAGTAAATGATGCAAAAATGATTTTCGAAATTTTCGAATTTCTATTTTATTTCATAAGGAAAACGTCTCATTTCACTAAAGATTTCATTTATAAATAGTACTGATGCATTTCTACTACAATATAAGCTTAGAATTTGACATAAGAAATTTTTGTATCGACAAATTTTGTTTGTAAACAATGACGGAAAGTGACGAAAGAAAAATTTTGTTCAGATTTTCTCAACAAATCTAGCCTTTTGGCTCTTATAAATTATTCAGAACAATTCTTTAGTGATATATTAATGTATTCCTAATAGTATAAGAGACGGGAAACTTGTTTTAATTGGATTTTATCAAGGGGTTAAAACTCTTGATAGCGAAAATAAAGTAACCATTGAAACTCAAAATTTTTGTATGAAACTAACAAAATTTTTTGTTATTTTGAAAGAATTTTTGATATTTTGTTAGTTTTTTTGATAGAGTTCTTCCCTTTTGGATTTTATGACAATTTGTTTACAAAATTTGACGAAAATTAACAAAAGTTTAACGAAAAAGAATTCTTTCGTCAAAGCTGTTTTCCTCCTATAAAACGCATTCTATTTTTGTTTACGTTTTAAATTATTTTCCATCAAAATAGAAATAAATTCTATTTCTAGTAATTCAACAATTTAATAATCAAATTTGAAGTTTTAATAGCAATAATTTTCCTAAAATTACTTTTAAGCTTTAAAAATATTCAAAAATAGTCAGCAAAAAAAAAATCAATTAAAAACTCATCCAAAAGCCAACGCACAAATCAATTATCTCAACAAAATAAGCAGCCTAATCTTCAGTCAAATGCAGTAAACGTGTGGTATGTGGTGGCGTGCCAGATTGATTGAGTTATAAAAGTGTCACTTTTAATTCTCTTCCAATAATAGCGAATGTAAAATATAGAAGAAAAGAAACTATTTTAATAAAATTAATTTGAATATATGAAGGAGTGCGTGATGGATAAAGCTTGCTTGCTAGCTAGTAGAAAAGAAGAAAAAAATTTTTGTTATTGAATAATCCAAAAATTCTTCTTTTTATATCTCATCGAGTGAGAGTGCCATAAAATGATTGATTATGTTATTCACTCTACAATACGGTGGCAAGTAGTAAGGGTAATGGTGCAATTACATATGAAAAAGACAAGCAAACTTTTTTCAAGTCGGATCATGAAACAACAGCTATTAATGCTTGTGAGAGTTGGTGAAAAAAAGAAATTAAGTATGCGATAGGTTGATGATTGATTGAATCAAAACTTTTTTAAGTAGCTAACAATTTTTCATATATTGGATCGAGGTAAATTGCGAAAATGATCCTTAAGAGATTAGTGTCAAACTTGCATAATCTCGTCTCTCTTTAGACTTCAATGACTACTACGTCTCATCTTCGAAACTCTTTTTAGTCATTGTTTGCTGTTACGATTGAATTTTATGGCAAAACATTTAAAATCATGTCCAAAAGAATTTGAAATTTGATCGCCATGAAAAAAAAATTAAAAAATTTTTTTTCTATTTATTGCTGTCTTTTTAATGATTTGAAATTCATTCAATTTTATTTATTGCAAAGAAGTAAAGTTATTGATTCCATTTATTAACTTTTTTTGTGTGCGTGTGTAAAATATCAATATATATAGATGAGTGATATTAGAAGCTACAAGTTGCTATTAAATGATACTAATTACTATGTATTTTAAATGTTCTAAAGCTAAACACATTATTTTGAGTGTTTTAGAGCTCAGCACTATGTTAGACTGCTCAGTACTAAGTATTTGATTGTTCTAGTGCTCAGTATTGAGAATTTAAGTGTTTTGATGCTTAACATAAAGTGTTTGAATACTCTAATGCTCACCAGCTAGTGTTTAGTTTTTTAATGCACAATACTAAATAGTTTAGTGTTTTGAAACTGAGCACTAAATGTTTGAGTGTTTTCAGTGGTCAACAGTGAATTCTGTGTTTTTTTGTGTGTTTTAATGCTTAATAGTTAGTGTGCGAGATTAAATGTTTTGATTAGATATTTTGACAAAATATGTCTGCAAAGCTTCAGTGCTCAGCATAAAGTGTTTGTGTTTAGTGTTCAGCATTAAGTGGTTAGTGTTTTAGTGCTCGACTATTTCAAAGCTGAACACTAAATGCTTGAGTGTTTTCAGTGCTTATCACTAAATTCTCTGTTTTATGTGTATTTAATGTTTAGTAGTTAGTGTGTGAGATTTTTTAATGTTTTGACAAAAGAAGTCTGCAAAGCTTCAGTGCTCATCACGAAGTGTTTAGTGTTTTAATACTCAGCATTAAGAATTTAAGTTTTTAGATACTTAAAATTAAATGTTTGAGCTTTTTAGTGATTAGCAATGCTTAATAGTTAGTGTGTTAGATTTATAAATATTTTAGCTAAAGCGGGCTAAATACGCTAGTATTTTAATATAAAGAAGTCATCGTAAATCACAGACAATTTGATTATAGATTATATTGTGATTTCTACTTATGGGAAAAAAGAAGAAAAAAAAGACATTAAAATCTTGTTTTGCTTTTATCTAATCCAATCAATCTCAACACTTTCAATCGATTAATATCAGCATGATGCTCCACATGCATCATCATCATTTGTTTTTAAAAGTGATCATTTTCGGGGAGGTCAATCATTGACATCCTCTTCATATACTTTCAATTGCATAATGTGTTAACCTCAACAATCAATTTCACTTCTTTTCGTTAGTTTTATTTTTTACACACTAATATTTGTTTGTACAAATGGCGCACAAAAAAATTGTTTTAAATGCCAAACATGTAAAATAATTAAGCAAAAAATCTCCTTATTCGCGCTGGTCTCAGACACTCTCACTCTAATGCCTTATTTACAAATATGTTCATCATTAGCGCAAAGAGAAAATTATCGTTTAAATTACGTTCGCAAAAAAGAGAAAAAATTGTTTCATGAACAAACAATTACAATTAAGAAATGATATGGGACGTGCTGGTGTTCAGGAGAGGAATGGTATGATAGTTTAAAACATGTTTTTGTAAGAGTCTTTCCCTCCTCATTGCCGTATGCTTGTTTTTGGTGTCTAAAGTGACACACAAGTGAAATGAGAAAGAGACAGAGAGAAGCCAAATAATATGACCTTCACATAATCTACTCTATCTATTTAAACATTATTATCGGATCTCTCTTGTGTACATGCTGCGTTGAGAAGGCAATTTTTTTTTTAAATATTTGCGCAACTCTTCATCGCGACGGGAAAACGAGATCGTTTGTCTCTTTAGTCTTGTTTGTTCCGCTCAATTGTTCGACTTTTTTTTACCTTCTCTTAAACTTCATTTTCTACTGTACTGCTGAGCATTTCAGATTTTTAATGACACTTCATAAAGAAATCTATTTGACTACTTTAGATGCTAATTGTAGTTTTCTTAAAGATTATTATATTAAACTGGTTTTGGGTTTTAAACTGAATTTTTTCCTATTAAAAAGTTGATAAGAAGAAATTTTGCAATCGTAGTAAACAAAAATTCTAAAGTAAACAAAAGCCTGAGAACTCTCTTGATTTTTGTTTATTGAAATTTTCTTAAATTAGCTTCTTTAGGCAGTAATATTATTGTATCATATAAAGATTTATCCTTAAAATTTGAGATTTCAATAGAAATCAAAAATGTAAACAAAAATAATCATAGTAAACATAAAGAGTTTGTTTACAAAATTTAAAGGAACCAATTTTTTGAAACTAAAAACTGCGCTCAAAATTGCAATTAAAGAAATGAAATATTTCTATCAATAAGTTCTTATACACTTGTTAATTGTGTTTATAGTGTTTTTATCTCAATAAATCAAAGAATTTTTGCATATTTAAGAAGTGAAAAGGTTTTTGACGAAATAATTAAAATGTAAACAAATAGGTCAAAAATTAGGTCGACTAAATATTGTTGAATTATGTAAAAGTTAACAAATGCAGAGTATTTTACTATAGAATAAATAAAAGCTGTTAATAAAAACGAAATTCTATATATGAATATTTAATTAGAATTATTTTAATTTAATTAATTTAATTTTATTTTTGAACTTTCCTCCTATCAGTTATCATTAAAAATTTGATAATTTCTTTTTGAATTAGAGCAATTGAATGCCTCGATAGACGAGTGATTAGAGCACAGATTCTAAAATTTTGGTAGTGAATAATCCTGAATCGATTTCTAGCCTGCATTTTCAGACAAGTAAACTATAACTGCAACTTTTGTAATGTTTTGATACTTCGACTGTTCAAGAACAATAAAATTTAGTTGAATTTTTGGAATCTGGTCCTTTGATGGTACAATGATCACCTTAAAAAGTGTATTGAAACGAGAGACTTAGAAAGCAGTTTAATCAAGAGGAAAGTTTGATAATTTCAAATCCATATTCGTGTAGAGGAAAATTGTAAATATATCGAGCTAGTTGTTATTTTTTAAACGACTAAAACTGGCACTGTAACTCCCTAGAGATGAGTTTAAGATAAGTGAAAATCCTGACTTGATCAATTTGTCCAAGTTATAATCAATCATTTCAATTTTGCAATCATAGTAAACAAACATTTTAATTAATAAAAGATTTCAATTAAGCTTAAATTCATTAATTATCATTTATGAATGAAAATAAATCCTACTGATTAACTATGTTACGACTCTTTAATACTCTTTAATTGCTAAAAAAAAAAGTTTATTTTTTAGAAACTTTCATAAACTGCTACTGAATTTTATTTTTTTTTGCACCTTACGTCAATTGCCTTGATCAAGCATAACTTTCAAAAAAATTCCATAGTCAATGAATGAAGCACCGTTATCGGCTGCGATACACACACAGAGAGATATTTGTATATTAGCTATTATTATAATTTGTTTTCAAAAAGGTGAAGAAAATATGATTCTATTGTACTCAAATAAATTTCTTCTTCAATAATAGAAGATTAAAAATTTACCCGTCAGCGATATTCGCTGCTGCTGCTGTTGCCAAAAGACCAACAAACGGCTTCATTATAAAGTTCATAAGAAATCATTAAATTCAATAATTGTTTTGATTTTCTTTGAGAAAGAAAGTTTTTATTGCTTTACATTTGTAACGGTTGTTGTAAATTTAAAATATATTAAAGTTCAAAAATAAGATCAAAGTAAACATGAAAATTTAAAAAGTGCTTGGAAATAAAAATTTTTAATTAAGTGTGGAAAATGAACGAATTTATTTATTATTTTAGCGTTAATGAGTGTTAAAGTGTTAAATAAATTTATATATTATGAGATAAAGAACAACCATTTGCTAAAATATGAAAATTAATCATGTCAAAAAAGTGCGAATTAGAAATTAAAATTTCTCACATACCAATGACCTTAAAAGGTCAAAAAAATTATCACAGATAATTAGCCATCGACCTCAACAAATAAGTTTTCAATAAATCCATAAACACCATCGTCACAATAAACTAATCAGTCAATTCCAAGCATTTGACGTTGCTAATTAAAAAGATTTTAAATTTTATTTTTCGACAACATGGCATTGCCTTCATAACAAGTGAAAATAATTTGTAATACGTACAAGAGAGAGAGCGCAAAGTGATCTCCTCATTGTACACATAAAAAATATCATTTGACCCGATCGTGTCGATGTCATGCTGTGCGTATTGTGTCAGATAATAAAATATAATCAAAATTCGACCTTGACCAGGATAAGAAGTAGATGAAAAAAGTGAAATTTGCATTACATAGTTAATTTTTTAAAGGCTTGGCACCAGTTCACATTCCTTAATGTCAATATAAGATCTTTTTTCTTGTATTTTAATTTTTTTTTATTTATTTCTACGACTCGTGCCTACCTCGTATCCTCCAGCAATTTGCCAATTTATCAATCAATTTCATTTCACATTTCGTGTGTTAATGACAATATCGAGAAATGATTATTAAATTGTATTATTGCGCAGAGAAAAGAGCGAATGAAGCAGAAGAAAAAGAAGAAGAAAAGCGAAGGCGCTTAATCGTAAATTTCATTCTCCATTCCATCTCATTTGCTGCTTCATGTATTGCCAATTTAAAAAGTCACATTTTTCTTTAGTTTGAGACTAATGTACATATGTATCACTCAAAGTAGTGTGTTATAGAGAAACTTAACATACATTTAAGCTTGAGCACATTACGATCACCGAAAATTGGTTGCAAATAAAATTACAGGTTATTAGTTTCACATATAAAGAGAGCGATTCAAATAATAATAATGAATGAATGATATATACACTTTTTCACTTGGCTCAATTCACAAATCCATCCATTTATGTGCTGCTCAATGTGTGCATTGTGCGAGTTTCCAAATTGACATCGATATGAAATAATGACTGAGCTTTGAACATTTTGGAGCACTTAAAGAGCTCAAATGTTCGTAAAAAAGTTGCCAAAAAGTGAAAAATGTTTTAAATTCCAACTAAATTGGCTTACATTGACTACATACAAATATGGGAAAAACGGCGTGCTATATTTTGTGATTATTGACAATGTTTTTGATACACATGCTGAGATTTCTGCTGTGAAATATTGATCTGGGATTAGATAGATTTTTATTATTGACAATCTTGTTATTTAATGTGTTATGAAATTAAATATGGATATGGAGTGAAAAATAAAATAAACAAAAGAAGAAAAAGCTTGAAGTAATAAATTTCTGTGTGTGTTTCAACAGAGTTGGATCAACAAGTATCTGCATATAGAATTGTTGGAAACCGAGCAGAAAAAGAGACACTTTGACATGTCTATGTCCGAGTCTCCTGATTACCGGTCAGGTACTCTTCCACTAAGCTACCGGCGGACATCTCAAAGCTTGGAAGAATGCCAACTTAAACTTCTCTAACTGCTCTTTATAGTGAGTCATCATTGTAACCGGATTCTATAGAATCCAACAAGAATTTGTTCTGTAGAAGAAAAACTCAAGAGGAAAGAGCTTTAAGAAAAAGTTTTTGTTAGTTTCAATGGTTACTCTCTTTTCACTTTAAAGAGATAATTTCCTTGGAGAAATCTATATAGAGATTCTGTACTTGCATTCGTTTATGTAGAAAAACATTTTAAACTGTTATAACCCAAGCAAAATGACGAAAATGAACGCTGAATAAATGATTTTTGTAAATATTTTATTTCAGTCTTATAAGAAATTAATTCTTACAAAATTGATCATTAAGCATATCCGTGAAGCGTCGTTTAAACTTTTTACATAAATAAATAAATTTTATTAAATTTTTATTAAAACTTAAATTTTTACCGTGTTTCTCTCTTCCTAACTTGTTTACGTTAAAAGGATCAAATGAAATTAAAGAGGTTTTCAGACAAATTATAAAGGTAAAATTTAAATATTTCCGTTCCGTTATAAATAACATGAAAGTAATCTTAATTCAAAAGAAATATTCAAGCTAATTTTTGGTTGAATTCAGAGTTGTGAAATTAGAATCTTCTTTGAGGCTTTTGTCTACAATCGATATTTTTTTTTTTGACTGGTTACTTTTTGAAAAGTAACTTTTGACTAAAGTGATCGTTTAGCTACAGTAAATTTCGGCTATTGGTTACGGACCAGTAGTTTAACAATTCTGGCTCAATCTGTAATAAACTGTTTTAAAACACTTTTATCAGATTTGACCGTAGAAAGAATTGAATTCGAGACCTTTGCTATACTAGACTAAGAATTTACTAATTGAGTCATAATAGTTATCTGATAACTATTTGTTCTTTTTTGCAATATTTCTACTTAAACGCATTTTTAGTAAATTTTATAATGAAACAAAATTTGTATAAAATTTTTTATAGTTTTGCCAACACTGTGTAATTCAATAAAATGAAAACTTCATAAATTTTATTTTAAATTGGATTTGCAAAAGTTTGACAATTCTTCTATCTTAAACAGTCTTTAACACATTTTTCTTTTGTCTTTATATGACTGTGATTGCAATTTAAAAAAATTGTGAAAAATTTTAAAGTCAAGACATTCCACGCAATGCAAATAATACTTTTCAATATTCAGGATTAAGATATTCGTAAAGACATAAAGTATGATTGTTCTCAATTCTCATTGCATTGTCTCTTTCTCGCTTTTTTCCTTAGCCTTCTTCGATTATTTCTTTATTTAGTTTCATTTAAAGAGGAATTAAGCGTCAAGAGATAAAGAAAAGGAGATTTATACCTTCATATTACAATTCTTTGTCTTTTATTATTGTATTAAATCCGTAAAAATCCTTAAAAACGGTCGCTGATTGTTGAAATTTAACTTAAATTTATTGAAACTGAGATAAATTTTCTCCTTCCGTTATTTCTCGTTAAAAGAGAGAAGTTGCTCGTAAAGAGGAGAAAAAATTAAGGGGAATCGTTTTTGTGATCAAGTGGGGATTTTCTCTCATTTTTTTCTCCTCCATGATCATTTCTCTCTCTTTTTTTATTTCTCCTGAATTGATCATTTTTGTATTTACTGAGAATTTAGATGGTTTTTCACAGAATAAAATATGACAACATTTTTGTTCCTTTATTGTGTCTAGCATTGAATGTTGCGAGTATTGAAAGTCATTTCTTCTGCAGAATTGAAACCTGTCTATAGACACTTCAATGACGTTTGAAACTAGAACACAAAAGACAAACTTTTTAGTCATCAAATTGAATTTATTGTGAAATCAAATTTATTATTTATGGAAATAAATAACAATTGTTACTCTATTTGGACATTTCACATGTTATATGCACCGTTTGAGTGGGAAAATCATAAGCAAATATCTTGCATCATAATTTATAAACATTTGCGATGACAAAAAACCTTGCGATCGGTGTTTATTGTGCAGAATTATTGCAAAATATCAATTGATTTTGTTTCCTTGATCTAAATATTATTTCTTTCATTAATATTTTATGTCTAATATTGAAAATTTAATAAGCTTGCTATTATCAACTAAGAAATTCGTCCGTTATAATTTGAAATATTTGTAATTTGAAAATTTTCGAAGTTCCTAAAATGCGTTTTTAAATTTTCAATTTTAATTTATCAAAACTCAAAAGCATGTTTGAATGTTTAGTTCGAATAAATACTATATAATATGCGAAGCTTTTTAAAATATAAGTCTACCTGCTCCGAATGCTGAGAGTTGAAAGAAAAGGACTAGGAATGTGTTCAGGCACATTCACTGACATATTGCGTTAAAGTCAAATTCAAACAGTAGGCGACTGTTACATAAATTTTTAAAAAGCTATAATTAAAAAACCTTATAGCTGTAATTGACTTAACAATTCGACCGTTAAAATTTAAAATTTTTATCAATTTTGTAATTCGAAAATCAATTTTGTGAAAAATTAAAATTTTTCAAAGTTTAAAACTGAAGTGCAATAAAATGAAGTCTTTTTCCTGAATAAATTAACATCTATTATTACAAGAAAGACTAATATTCAGTTAAAGAATTTGAGTTCTGAGCTGCCTTGATGGGTCAGTGGTAAGACGCTGGCCTAGCAAGCTGATGGTCCTGGATTCGAATCAGGTATTTTTCACGCTCAGAACTTACTGCTATCTGCTCGCAGTATAAAAGGTAAGGTCCACCGTCGAATATTACGAGAACGTCAGGTTTTTCTCCTGTCTTGACTTATTGTATAATTGAAACATTGTGTGACGGACTAATCTTCAAATTGGAGCAGTCACATACAACGCCCTACGCTTCATAGTGGAGTAACAGGAAATCATCATCAAAGAATAAGAATAAAAATTTTTTGAACATTATTTTTTAACGAACTTTTCGAAATTCAAATAATTTCGAAATTAATAGTCAAAATTTTATAAATTCCGTTAGAAAATTTCGAAAATTTGTATCGTCTTCATTCGAAAATAAGATCAGTTTGGATTGAATTTTAGAATTGAAATTGTGATCTTACGAGCCATTGAATCCATACTATTGAAAAGCTGAATTGATAAATCTTCTAATTATATACAGTTTTTGTCTTCAATCACAATTTCAATTTAAAAATCCAATCCGAATAAGCTTTATTTTCGAGAGAAGTTGGTAGTCAGACTTTTCGAAATTCTCTAACGGTTTCAAATGATACAACCTAGTTAATAAGTTTCCATCCCTAGTAATGATTATTCTCATTGTTAACTTCTTATATTCGTACCATACGATTTAATTGTTATTGCGGTAACAATAGTTTCAATTCAATTATTTTTTATTATTATATTTTCTTATTTCTTAAAATAAATGTGATAAGAAATGTTGCTGTTGCTGCTGTTTCATGTGTATTTATATTTTTTTATTGAATGAAACGGAATTGTGAATTTTGTGAAGAAAGAGAGCAGCAAGGAGGAAAAAAAAAGTAAATGAATGCAATTGCTTGTTGCCTTTTTTCCTCCAATTTTTCTTCTTCTTTTTTATTTTTCAATGAGACTGAGCAGAGCAGAAAACAATAATTTACATACAATAATGCGCAAAGCGGTTAAATCCTTTCAAATCTGTTTGCTTGCTTGCTTGCCTTCATTCGAATAAGATTACAGTATTATTTTTAAAAGCGAATTTCTTTGTTGCCGTAAGGAGGAGAGAGAGATGTTCATTCAGGGCTGATCAAAAGTTGCTGATAATGCCGCTTAAAGTAGCTACTGTGCAGCACTTCCATAAAGCACATCCCTGAAACAATTGAATCTATTGCACGCGTAATCGCATGCATTATCTGCCTTTAACTCTTTCTAATTGAAAGGTAAATCCCAATTTACTCTCAATTGAATGGAGCAGTTTGCTTTAGTACAAAAAGATGCGCTCATTGAAGATTATTAGAGGGCAGAATCTCATTGTTCACATTAAAGAAATTCTTTTTTAATTAATTGAATTGCGGAAATTTTTTTTAATGATGATCTTCTTTGTATATTTCTTTCAGTACGAATCAGGGTAATGACGAGTACGCGAATTTTATATTTAATAAGAAGCTAAGTTAGTTAAGTGTTTGAATAAGTTCTATAACTTTTATTTGCTAAATTAGAATAATAACAACTCACAAAATAATGAAAAATCCTTTTTTAAGGGTTTGGTTGTCGGCGCCGATATCGACCAAGCAAAAAACTTTCAAAAAATTCCGTTATGAATACTATAGATGGCGCTTTGATCGTTTTTCAAGTGCCCTCTACAATTTTCATAGTGGAATTTTTCGGAAATTTTTTGTTTAGCATTTTTTTTGTTTTCATGTTGGCGTCGATGGGCGAACCCTACCTTTTTTTAAAACTTAGTCTTTGATCGAGAGCAAGATGTGAAAGAAAGTAAGGGGAATAAATTCAGTTAAATTTACAAAGTTAGGGGAATGTCAACTGAAATTTAAATCGTAAAAATCGGTTTTAAAACAGAATGAATAAATTCAAGATATATTCTTGACAAATTGATTCCTTGTTATTGGCTATGGTCACTGTTCGTCATGATTATTATTATTATATTTGTATTTTCATTCGCATTTGTATTAAACCCAAAATGCCTACTTTTTTATAAGTTCAAAATTATTGAACTTTTACGAAGGGATAGAAGAGAAGAGTTGAGATAAAACAATCGGTTTTTACGGCTTGGAATCCTCTTTATTAGTTTCTGAATATAAAATGTATAAAATGATACAAAATAATTATGAGCTTCAAGCTACTGCTTATATACTAAATCAATCTAGGTCACGAGAAGCAAACAGTCAAGTCAGCTTTTCGTTTCCTGGCTGATATGCAGGTCATAGTAAGTGAATCATAGAAAAAGATTCACTTGCTATAACTGCTGACGCCGCTACACCATATTAAAAAGGGCAAAAATAAATTTTTTTGCCTCAGTGTCCATCTCCTCGAACTTTTATTTACTTTTCTTTTGTCTGCTAAGCAACATTTCAATAAAATTTATTTTCATTTCTTGATAATTATTTTTTCATATTTTATTTGGTCTATTCAAAAATCAATAAAGTTATCGTTTACTTTTAAGTTCCTTAATCTACTAATTTTAACCATTCCAGCAACCTTTTAAACTCAGAATTTGTTCGAAATTGAGAAAAATCACTAGATTTTTTCTCATATAGAATTTCTGATTAAATTGAAAAACATTTCTGTTGACTCTCACACGCGAGTAACATAAAACTCTTCAAACAACAAAAACTTTATTCAATAAGCTTAAATTTCGACCTCACCATAAGAGCACAATGAGTAATTTTAGATCATTAACTTAATCATTGTCGATAGAAGTGAGAGACAAAAATGTGAACGTGAAGCACCACAAGAAGCTTAATCCAAAGCTGACAAAAAAGTATCTATCTTGTAATCGTTTTGGCTGTGAATGACTTACGATTAATCTTTATAACTGGAAAAGAAGAAATACGAAATTTCCGTAATGAGTGTCGTGTGATCAGGTTAAAGAAGAGATAATGATGATCTTTTACTAATGCCATTCAACTCATTTTTTGTTCTTTTGTCATTGAATTGAATTCAATAAATAGTTGAATAGATACAAAAAGTGATAATGGCAGGAGGATAGACACGATGTCAAAATGTTTGACACTTTTGCCACTTTTCTAATAAATTTTTGCCACCGTGTCTATTTTCTTGGATAATGATAAAATAATTTCTTCTCAGAATTTCAAATAATTTTCTATAAAAAATTTAAATTAATTTATTTTTGCAATCAAACACAAATACTGCTTTAAGTTTTAAAAATTTAAATATTAGCGTTGAAACATTCAAATATTTATTTTTGAGCACAAAATTTTGAAATATTTAGTGCTGAGCACAAAACACTCAGTGCTAAACACAAAACATTTAGTGCTGAGCACTAAAAATTTAAATGTTTATGTCGGGCTATGGAAGAACTTTTCGATGATTTCACAACAACAACAGAAGAAGTAATTTCTTGTAGAGTTAAAAATCATTAAAGAAAATGTGTGTTGATTAAAAGATCAAAAAGAAATCTAAGAAGAAAAACTTTTCAATTTGGAAAGAAATAGTGAAGGACTGCAAAATGTAGTGAATAATTTACAGTTAATAATGGAAAAAGTGAAGAAAAAAATTTTAAATTTAACTGAGCTGTTTCAATAGCAAAAAATTATTCCAGTATTTCAATCACCTCACTAAAGGCTCCCCCATTGCGTTTCCAACTACATTACGCCAACAAATTATCGCTAAACTGCGTTTAATTAAATTACTTTATTGCAAATACTACATTTATTACATCTAATTTATTTCTTTATGATACTGACATGTGACTTGTTGTTGTAATGACAAGTTTCAGCGTAATAATTTGAGAAAAGTTATGAATTCAATAAATTTTAGCTGCAATTAATTAAACTGCAACAAATTGACTACTGAAAGCTGCAATTCTTGTTAATTAAATAAGATGAGCTTTAATCGTTGAAATCAATTACAGTAAGATGAGCAATCGTGTGATGTTCATAAAATAAAGTCTTCAAATGTTATGTGATACTTGTTAATCATGTAGCAACAACATGAGCATGAATGCTATCAATATCCAACGCTCCCACGCTATACAACTCAAAATTCGATAAAAATTGACGCGTTTCGTTACATCTTTTCGTTAATAAAAAGTTATCTTGGTATTTCAAAACGTTAAAATAACGGCTAAATAAAAATTTCGAAAAATTTTCGAAATAAACATTTTTCGAAAATTTATAGAAAATATTTTTCGAAGTAAACATTTGCTAAACTTTTTTAATATTTTGTTAAAAGCGACAAATTCAAAATATCTCGTGTCTTTCTTCAATGACTAATTTGATTTTCTTTCATTTGTAAACAATTTTTTTTTAAATTTAAATAATCAGAAAGCAAAATGAAGGAAAATTCAGTTTTCTGTTTCTTATTTTTGTTTTCGAAAAATTGAATAGGAATTTGAAAATCTAATTTAAATTTTTTGAAATTCAAACCGTCATTTTTTATTCCGGAATAGCAAGAAAAGTCATAAATGCATATATGTGTGATTTCTTTGATATTTATGAAAGAGCAAAAGTGAAGGAAAAAAAACATACATTCAATTCGATTCAATTCAATCGATCATAACTTTTTTTTAGCACACACTGTTACTAACAAAGGACAAACAGTTATTCACTCTTCTTGAGTTTTATCAATTCTCAATCATTCGATGATGCATAAAGAAACCAAACAATAAGTATGAATGCGTGGGGCTGTACTTTAACTGTGTGTTCTGCAAGACAAGTCAAAACAGTGCGAGAAATATTTTGAACCTTCATTGTCTCAAAAAGATCTTGAACATGCAAGCAAGCAAGCAAGCGAGAGATCAATTGAGATATTATGATGATTGTATGATGTTGATGCCGCGACAAAAGAAATGAATCGATTTTTGCTCTCTTTTTTGTACAAGACCGCGCTCATATTTACTAAATAATTCTTTTTTTTCTCTTTTCAAAGGCTAAGAGGTCATGAAAATATTTAGCTTTTTTTTGTCTTCGATTTCATGAATTTCTCACTCTCGCTTGCCATCAAAAATGAGATTATGGGCTTCGTGGGTGGAGTAGATTGAGCAGAACAATGAAAATAAAGTAGAAAAGAAGAGAGAAGTTTTTTGATGGGAAGATTTGAATTTTGAAAAAGTTTTAAGATAAGCAAAGAAAGTTGATTGATTTTCTATTTTGGAATTTTCGGCAATCATTTGAGAAAAAGATTTGTGATTTCCTTAAATTAATGACTAACTTTTGAGTGATTTTATGATGTAAGATGACACTCGAACCATAATAATAACTTTTTTACTTTATTTTCATTTCTAACTCATATTAAGCTATAACTATTATGCTTATGTTTATGATAATTATTTGAAAACAAGAGAGTAAAAAGGGAAATTCTACAAGTGTGACAAAAAATATTCATTTTTCTCTTTAAATAGTTGTTTACTTAGTTATAAACAATAAAAGAGCTTTAACAGTTTCTAATCAGCATAAATTTAGAGCAGAAATCTTAAGTGAGTTAAGAACAATTCTCTGAATAAATTTTTCTACAAAAATTTCTATTTTTTAAGTTTTCTCTTTAATTATTAGTTTATTTCCTTTCAAACTCAAGTTCAATTAATTAAAACTGATAAATATATAATACAAAACATGTTTCAGTAGCTAAAAAGCTTTATTTTGTTTAAAAATTGATTTTCTAAGATCGTAAATTAGTAACAAAAATAATTTCACTTTATTATTTATTAAATCTCATTGGAAAAGAGTATTATTTGATAAAGAGTTGATTCTTTATCTTTTAAACTGCTTTTCATAGCGTTTAAACAATGATCTATAGGAGAAAATAGCGTCAATTAGTAACACAAATTGGAATTTCTAGAATTCAAAAACGATTTGACAGTTTCGAAATTTTTGTTTATAAAATTAAAGAACAAACTTTTGTTGAAATTCCCTTTGCTATTCTTCATCATATGTCTTTCTAGAAATATATTTTAATCATAAAACACTTTAGGTATTCATCACTCATTGAGAATATTTGATTTATTTAGTGAAAAAGACACTTACGCACAAAAATATTTCTTTTGTAATATTTTTGCAAAATTTGGCTTAATTTCTCAATAAAACTTTTCTAAAATTGATTCTTAAGCATTTAGAGACACTTTAACATCTTCTATACTGTAATTTGCAACCTTAATTCAACGATTCGTAGGAGAAAACTATCTTACTTTTCTTGTAAAACTAAATTGTTAAATAAAGTAACATGGTAATTTAGATTTAATTGAAAAAACATGTAAGATATCATCGAATAATTGAAATTGAAACTTAAAATTCAAATTTTTGAACAAAAACAAGCAATCCTCTTTAAAAACAAGAAATTTAAAATGTTAGCGTGTTCTTCTTTATGAAAAACTTAAATTTTTGCAATAAAACGCGTTAAATTCAAATTCAAACTAAGCAAAAAATAACCGTCACTTTTTCGATTTGATTTTAATTATTAACACATTATTGAAAAAATACCGCGATAGTTGGCTGCCTGGACTAGTCATAAGTTGATTTACTTGTTTTCTTGAATTTTTTTCACTCATGGAATTGCCCAGAGACTTAGAAATGATTTCAATCGGAATGAAGGAAATTTCAGAGAAACACACAAAGAAAGAGAGAAGAAACAACAACTTTATAATGATTTTTACAACAAAATTTATTGCTTGCTATGCTTTCTCGATATATTTTTTTTGCTTCTCGAAACATACCAAAGGCAAATTGATTGTTTGGAATGTGGTAAAGAATTATGAGCTCAAATTGATTTAAAATAGAGATAGATAGAGACACAAACTTGTGCATGTCTATACAATAAATAAATTGTTGTAATAAAATCAATTATCAGCAACAATCAAATAAACTGTAATAAAATATTTTATTAGGATGTGAATAGATCGAGCTGTTCTTCATGCGACAGATCAGATTTCACACATTAGATGACCATTGTGGGTTTATTATCGGAATTAAATTATGAATCACAAAATGCGATTTGTTACGGTCATTTTAATTTGATTTCATGCGACTTAATGTAGTTATTGGCTTTAATTTACTATGAGTAGTCTCTTAAAGCTAATTAATGAACAACTCTCGAATATTTTTCTCGTATTTTAAAGACAAAATCCACTTAAAAAAAATTTCTTTCACTATTTACACCACGATCTTATGGCACAAAGTTATAATCTTAGTTTTTATTACACACATTCATGCATTCAAAAGAGAGCGAGAAAGAAAGAAATTATGACGCGTGCCATCAGCATCGTTAAAGTGAGCGAGAGGTCTTTTTTCTTTGAGGATTGTTAACGATCGAGGCTGGGAATAAAATAAATAGCAAGAAATAATAGAAAAGTTCAATTTGCGATTATGATTTAATATTTTCCGCACAATTAGATAAGAAATGAAAATAATTAGAAGTTCATAGTAAAATTAATCCGCCCCGATACGCCCATTTTCGCCCCATTTTGTTCGATTCGCCCCTTTTTCTACTTGTTTCGCAACATTTTGTTATGCAACATTGAACTAAAATTTTCGAATTCTTATTTTGCACGAATTAAGACTTGAAAACAATATTTAAGTTTTTATAAAGCATTATTACATATTAAAATTCATGGATAAACCAATTATAATCATATTCTATGCAGAAATAAGTAATTTTTTGTTTTTTTTTATTCCTTTGTTTGAAAACAAAAAATTCGCCCCGATTCACCCGATTTCGCCCAGATTAGCCCCATTTCGCTCCATTCGTCTTTCGCCCCAGTTTCCAATCTCCTGTAATTAACTATTACTTCTTGGAAAAAAGTAAGTTCAAAAACTGATCGAAAATCAAAACATTGAAAATGTGAATTCAACAATTTCCTTGTTTTTCTTTGATCTTTTAGTCTTTAAAAGCTTAAACAACAACAAATCAATAGTTAACAAAAAGAAATAAGCTTTTAAAGACTGCTGTTTAAGCATAATCAATGAAAAATTAAATTCAAATAAATTTTGAAATAAAAGCAATTAAAAAATCAAAGCGATGAACTAATCGTTCTAATTTTGAAGTCAATCTATTTATTTCATTGTAATAAGAAATATTATTGATGATATTTCATTTTAATTCACTTATTTTTCTACTTACAAAAATTTCTTTTCTTTTCTCTCGTACGAACTTCACGTCTCACAAAATATAAGAAAGAAATATATTCAGAAATTTTTGTTGTTGCTCAATTTTGCTCAAAATAATTCCTCAGAATCATTTCTTACATGATTATTTATTGTATTAAAAGCTTAAATGATGAATAATCAATCATTTTATGCTGAAATCATGAGTAAAATTGCTTTAATTCGAGTAAAATTTATGAAAATAGAATTTGTTGCTCACTAAATTTCTTATGTAAACAAATGTCAATTGCTTAAAATAACAAACTTTTTGAGTTAATTTTATTCTAAAAGGCTTGTTATTTCTACTGTATTATGAGTTTAATGGGAAATTTTAGTTTCTTTTTACCTTTAATCACTCTTTTTATAGATTTTAAAAGTAGTTTTCAGTGATTTTTCAAGCCAGTTAAATTTACGGAATTGACTGAATTTGTAAATTAAACTGACAGCATTTTTGAACAACAAATTGAACTTTACTTTAGAACAATTTCAAATTTTGAACTTGACGATAAAAAATTTCAAATTTTGAACTATACGTTAAAATAGAATTAACTAAAAAAGCTAAAAATTTATTAAAATTATTTAAGTGTCACAGCCTTATTATTAACAACAGTGAACTGAAATGTGCGTGTGGTATGTATAATATCACGGTTATTTTATAGGTAGAAGGCAAGTCAAAAAGCATGGAACTTTCAACATTTCGTTAACAAGATGAACAATAATATATTTCACATGATGATGATGATGATGGTAGTGGCATGAAAAGAAGTCGGAAAAAAACTTAAATCTTTTTTTTTGTGACTCAAACTTCATCCCACACGATAGCAGCAACTGCCGCATTATTATAATGAGAAGTTTCTTGCAATTATTTTTATCCCACATTTGATTGAAATGGAAAAAAAAATTGCTCTCCAATCATCATCAATTGTTGCCTGTTAAAGATCATGAATAATCATTTGGACAAAAATCATATTATTTTATTGCAATAAATCGCAACTAGCTGAATTTTCAGTGACAGGTAATGCATGAAATATGAAAAAAATGTTCTTAAGGCAGAAATCAATCACTGAACTATACGCGGTGATTTATAATATTGAATATGTTATTATTTAATAAATTCGCACTGTGAGAATGAGTAAATGCTCATTAATTTAGCTCACAATTCAGTCCCTTATCCTTCATCAATGATCTCACAAATAACAATTGCAAATTAGTTTAGACTTACCTCAAAATACTTTTTTTTTTGCTTTTTCTCTGAAATAATAAATTGCCGCAATTGGTTGGTGGCACAAAAATCAGTGCAAATATAGCTAAAATTCAAGGGGGAAGAACTCAATCAAAAAATCTAACAAAATAACAAAAATTTGTTTATTATACAAAATTTTTGAATTTCAATGGTTACTCTGTTTTTGCTATCAAGAGTTTTAACCCCTTGACTAAAATAGTTGTGTGTATCTCATTAGTAATTTAAAAAAATGTAAGATTTTTATCATCACAAGTACAAAAATGAAAAACAATTGTTGCCGCTTTATAATTTAAAAGTGCACATGGGAGCGAAGCTAATTTGCTGATTGCCACTGCTGCAGGTTGACAAACAAATTGAAAAAGAATTCATTTAAAATTTATCAAGATAAAAATCTAACTTGAATAATTTTTATCTAAATAATATTGAGGCCAAATGAGAATAGCAAGTGTCGATTGAGACAGAAACAGAGAGAGAAAGAAAAAATAGAAAAAGGAGAAAACAGTGTTGAAAATTAGCCAAAGTGTTTTCACCATGAAAATTTTCTCACCACTAAATTTTCACCTTAAATATTATTCACCACTATTTTTCACCACAAAATATTTTCAATTTATTAAGCAATATTCAGCTGAACTTTTTGTAAACAAAAATTTAACTTGTGAAACAAATTTTCGTAATTTTTATCACAAATACTCGTTGATATGGATTGAAATTGTTGGAAATCAAAAGAATATTGAGAGAAGCATCTGTATACAAGGCAATCGAAGAAATTAGAACAGTATTTAAACCAAAAATAGAAGAAAAGGTTTGAAATTTTGCAGCCATTTGACAGTTTCTTAGCTCTGATTCAGTGTTGCTTTCGCCGTCTGCATCTACGTAAAGATATGTCTATATAGATGGTTGTCTACAAATTCGTCTACAAAGACAGAATCAAGACCTGAGAACTCTTTTTTTTAATTTTCATTTTTGTTGATTTCAAATTTTCTTAAATCAACTTCTTTTTACTGAAATATTAGTGTATATGCATTTGTTTAGTCATAAAGATTAAGGATAAGTCTTTGTTTATGAAGATTTATCCTTACAATTCGAGATTTTACCAAAAATCATAAACAATAATAATCATAGTAAACATAAAGAGTTTTCAGGCCTTGGTCAGAATCTACACGTAGATTTGTCTACATATACAAAAAAATTGTTAATAGTCTACAAATTCGTCTATTTAGTGACTTTTTATGTGCAAACTGTAGATGGATGTATGAAAAATTTCGTAGTTCATAAACAGCTATGTTTAGATTTTGTCTATGTAGATGAGATTCCTTAGACGAACGTATGGAAAATTTCGTAGATCGTAGACACCTTCTATGTAGACAAAATTGTAGATCATAAATGTCTACGATAACAACACTGCACTGATTTTGACCAACACATGTTTTTATCATCGCAATGGATTTCTTTTTTATTAAATTACATTCATTCTTTTTTGCTACCCACGTGTCTCATTGCTAAAACAAGGAATGGTAACTGCGACATTTAAACACAATGTAAACTAAAATTAAAGACAGTAAAAAAAATACCTGACATGTCACAATGTTCCGCACGAAATAAATTGAAATATTTTATGGTGAATGCTGCAATAAATTTCATATATATACACACACACACTCCTGTCTTCTGTCTTATATTTTATTACTCTTCCTTAATTGACACAAAGTGTATGATAGCAAATAACAGCAGCAGCAGCAGCAAATGCACAATATAAAAATTACTGTCGTAAATTTATCACCAATCAAGTGCTGAAAGTGCAAGGAATGAGTGACAATTAAAATTTATTTCATTTCATTTCCTTCTACATTTGCTACTGTTTTACTATGTAATGTAAGTCATGCGTTAAACTGGTTCACTTAAATATATTTATTTCGGGTGAAATCATGCCAAGCGCACTTTGACATTTAACAAATTCATTATCATTAATTCAATTTGGCCTTTAAGCAACTGCAACAGTGAATGATGATTAACTAGAGACTTATTTATTTATTTAATCTTAATTTAGTCGTAACACCAGCAAGAGCAGTCAGTAGCGATAACACCAAGAGAAAGAAATTCCTTGAAATTGCATTCTCCAACATTTAAATCGTTTCACATTTGTTATAAAAACTACCATGGACTCACTTGACTAAAAGAGAGACAGTTAAGCATTAAAATGTAAGATAAGCATAAAGTTAATACGAGAAGCTCAATCAGGTTCGAGTTAATTAAGCAATATTAATTAACATTAATCGACCATCATAAATTCTAAAAAAAATCATGCACATTCACTTTTGGGTCTGCATCAAGAGATAATACACACCTCTTTATCACACAGATTTTAATTCCATTACCCTCGCTTTCTTCTGTGAGTCTGAATACGAGTGACAATCTTTATGTACATATTTTAAATAATTTTCAATGTTAAGAAATTATAGAAAATTTCAATCTCAAATTTAACGGTTAAAATTTCAAATCTAGGGGACTGTCTTTTTTGATAAAAATATTTTAGGGGACTAAAAACTCAATTTTTGAATAAAAGTCATTTGATTTTGTTTATACCAAATTTTCTTAAATTAGCTTCTTTAAGCTGAAATGCTAGTAAATTTACACTTCTTTAGTCTTAAAGATTAAGAATCAACTTTTAGTCATAAAGATTTAACCTTAAAAAAAGAGATTTTAACAAACATCGAAAATGTAAACAAAAACAATCATAGTAAACATAAAAAGTTTTTTTGCTTTGATTGAAACAAATATTTGAAGGGATTCACTGAATTTAATGACAAATCACGCTTCATGGTATAGTTTTTGTGCTAATATATCACTACAACCTGATGAGAAATGAAAACGTTTCGAATTATACTCAAAAATCAATATCAAAGAAATATTTTGAAACGTATTTCGAAAAGTTAAGGTAAATTTTCTTTTATTACTCAGGATTGTAAAAGTAGAATGCACTTTTGTAGGTTTTGCCTACTTCTACCGAGAGATTTATAGAATCTATACGTACTTTATAGAATCATCTACTTTAATAACCCTGCTATTACTTCTTATTTGAATGCTCAAAAGTTTTTGTGTCTTTAATTTTTTAGCCAGCCAACTTCGATAAACATTCGAGATCAAGAGAGAAAGAAAAAAATTCCATTCCCGTGTGATACAGAATTAAATTATTTTGTCAGAAGACAAATTTTTATATCTTGAAAGAAAAATAAATCTAGAGTGAGAAATGAAGAGACAAAGAAGAGACCACAAAGAACATTTTTTGTGAGTGTTTTTTTTTTTTGTTGGTCGCTGGTTATGCGTGTGGCAGGGATGTCAATATTGTAAATTAGACAGCAGAGAACCTGAGTGAAATCGGAAATTTGCTTTTTGATGTTGAAATTTTTTTTTTGTGTATGCTCGGAAACAGCGGGTGACTTGTTTCTCATTGATTTTGATTGAGTGCAGTAAAGAAGATGTTTACTTTGATGCTCAAATTGTATCCCTGAAATTTATACAGTAACACAGAAAATCAATTTTATGCTTTCACAGAACAAATTATGAATGTCGTCTTATCAATACAAACAGAATAATTAATTCAGAAAAGAGAAAGAAAATAGCCGTCAAGCGTCATCGCATGAACATAAATTTTATTGATAAGAAAGACAGAGTGGCTTGAATTTTAAATGAAGATTGATAAAAAGCTTCTTTTTTACGCTTTAATGTCAACTGATGTGGTTAATTAAGAGCGAGTTGCGCTGTGAAACTGTAATGGAATTAATTTTAAATCAAAGTGAAAGGTCCAGCATTGCATTTGTGATGCCAATTATACATACGATGACAGCACACATGCGAAATGCAACAGAAATGACTAAAAATTATGCAAATTGCACCAATCAATTTCGAGTCAATTAAATTTAATATTTATTTACAAGAATTTTATTGTAATGATTGCAATAAACAGTCGCTCATACATGCTGTCCTTCCGGGATAAATTATTGCAAATAGAGGAGCAGAATGTAATTTATTTCATAGTTTTAGACTATCAAAATTGTCTAATCTTGTACATAGGCGCAATATAGTGCACACATATAAAATACCTGGAAAAAATATTACAAAGAAAACTTACCGCACTTTAACTTTAAGTAAGATAAAGAAGCGGAGAGTAAAATGTAAATTTATTCACCTCAAACCAACCAACAGCGTAGTGAAGATTTTGATAAGAGAAATAAAAGAGAAAATAAGAAAAATTTAAAACGCTTTTATTACCTTTGTGATTCGTTATTTATGTTTGATTTAGTGAAGAATATTCTAAGCACTCTAATTTAGATTAATGCGCATTAAACATTTAAATATTTAGTGCTAAGCACCAATCATTTAGTTTTAAGTGCTGAGCACAAAAACATTTAGTATTAAGTGCTGAGCATAAAAACAATGATCATAAAATGCTGAGCACTAAAATAATAAGTTCTAATTGCTAATTCTAAGTACAAATTTCAAAGTTTATGACTTAGAATTAAAACACTAAAATACACTGTTGAGCATCTAAACACTCGAACACTTAATGCTGAACATTAAAGATCATCGAATAATGTATTGCAATATGAACAATTCTAAAATTTTGTTGCTGCTGCAATTTTTCTTCTAATTAGAAGTTTTTCTTTAAATATGAGATGAAATTTTAAGCTAAAACTTTCAAAAGATGTGTTTTGTGCTTAATTTTATTAAACAAAAATAAATGGAGTACAAGACTCATAGTTAGCAAAATATTTTGATTTTTGATTTTTGTGTATTGGCAGTTTACAATTGCAAATAGTTTATTTTCAAAATAATTTTTCTCAATAACTGCTTATTCAGCACTCTAATTTTGATAAATATGGATGAAACACTTGAGCACTTAATGTTGAGCACCAAAGCACTTGGTATTGAGTGCTGAGTACTATAATACTTAAACACCAATTTCTGAGCATCAAAAAGGCTGAATACTAAGTACTGAGCTTAAAAACAACCAAACACTAATTGCTGACCATCTATATATTTGAACACTAACACTGAGCACCAAACACTTAAATATTAAGTGCTGAGCATTAACTATATTTGAACAATATATTGCAATATTAAATATATTTGATTACTGAAACTAATTCTGAAATTGATTCAAACAAACAAAATAAATGAAATAAATGTTCTTATTAAAAAGTCTTAATTGAAATTACTCACGCTCTACCGAATGCTGTGAATTCCTCTTGAAGCTATTTGTGTAGAGATTGAAATTTTTTGATTGCAATAAATTTAACTATAGACTTGCAAATTGTTTACATTCATTGCATTATCAGTTGAGTCAATATACATGTATATATATACAAAACAATTGTTTTTTGCCTTGAAGTCACACGAAAAAAAGCAAAAAAGAGAGGCATAAAAGCTTCTCATTTAATCAATTTCAATCGACCCACACAAAATATCGCTCATGGCACATTCTTTTTGTAGGTAAATACTTTACGTTTGTAAGACATAATGAAGACAAAAAAAAGAGAGTAAATGCAAGATAAATACCAGAATATGGCAATGGTTTAATGATAGTTTATGAAAGATTATTAAGTGAGTTAAAAGACGCCAGCTGTAGTAGTCTACTCCTCCAATCAATCTCAATTATTCGCTCCTTAATCCTTGAATCATCATCTCATCCATCGTCGTCTTCTTCTTTGCACTCAATGCATCAAGTTGACAAATTAGTGATGATATCAAGACATTATTGAGCATCAATTGATTGATTTTTTGCAGTAGCAGAACATCTTTAAACAATGAATCAATAATTTTTAATACGACTAATGTCGAGATGATGATTACTTTGATGCTGAGTCATTTGTTTTGTTTCAATCTTGTGAATGGCAATAAATAAGATTTTTTTTCGCTTATTTATTGAAACTTTTGTAATTGGCTTGTCAATAAGTTTTTATACATTTATATGGATTATAATTTTTTCAAGTCGGAATTATTGCTAAGTCACAGGATGCAAGTAGACTGAAGTGCCTGTTGTGACCTAATCCTGGTTCACGATAGTGATCGAGTTGACTGTAGGGTTTTTCATTACTGTTTAACAGTAACAGTAAAACAGCTGTTTTTTGGCCAAAAATGGAAAACAGTAAACAGCTGTTTTTAACGGATTTTTTCAAGAAAAAACTATAAAAAATTTTCAAAAAAAGTCTTGTTTTGAAATTTTATTATTAGTAAAATCGTAAAAATATCAAGTTTTTGGTGCTTATATACATTTTGATGCATCTTTATTTACTATAAATTTAACGGTCATTTGAGATTTAAATTTCGATTGAAGCGCCATCTTACAAATCTCAAGAAATTTTTTAAATCTACTATTACCCTACTCAACTCGAACTAAGAGCAAATAACCAGAACAAAAATGGTTTGAAAATACAAATTTAGCCAAAAAATTTTTCAGTCTTTCAGAAAATTAGTGAAAATTTTGAAAAAACAGTAAAAACAGCTGTTATCAGCTGTTTTTTTGAAAAACCCTAAGTTGACTGTATTTTGCAATTTTTACAGAGAAATTTAATGACTGCTACTAGCGGTTTTTCAAATGACACTACAGAATATCTCAGCCAAATTATCATTATTGTGAGGAACATACCGTCTTACCTCGAATATAAGATCCGGCTCTTTTATTCGAAACTAAGCACATTTTTAAAATTTCCACTTTTTCCGATTTTTGTTCTAATATAAGAACTTTCTAAAATACTTTTTTTGAAAAATACGTTAAAAATAAGAAAATTTCTTTGGAAAATGTGGAAAGTTTCAGTTTATTAGGAAAATTTTTGAAATTTCAAAAGTAAGAAGTTTTGTTCTATTATAAGATCCGGCTCTTATATTCGAGGGAAGATTGTAAGTTTTTAAAGTGTGTTCCGAGAGCACTTTGAGCAATTGAAATATCTAAACTTCTGGAAAAAAAATTGAAAGAAAGCGTAGTCTGGACTCGAATCTGGACCAGCTACTACCTGTTTTTCAAACCAATAGCATCAACCTCGCGGTCATAGATGTGCTCAAATGCTTCAGCTTGTCAATAAATTGTTAAAAATTTATAACTGATAATTATAAATTCATATTTCAGTTATCATTCCCCTGTTTGCAAATATGCTTTCAGCTGCATCCCCCTAATTCATTAAAACACTTAAAGATAAAGTTTGTAAAAACACTTCAATTTAAAATTGCTATATTAATTAATAAAAATTTGATTATATTTTTGTTGTATTTACCTACGCATAAATCTATGTTTAATGATCATGCGACTTAATTTTGCTTCATATACGTGTGCGTGCGTGTGTGTGTGATATTGACAAGTCAAGTAGTAAATTAAAATCGACATTAAATCGACAAGATATGTTTCTTATTTCTGTATATCTTTTAATTATTAAACGACATGAATTGAATCAATTTAAAATGAATAACATGTAAAAATCTTAATTAATTCCATATTTATAAGCAAATTAAAATTTTCTTTTTAGCTATGTACATTTCTGTGAATTTAATTGAAATGAAACAATGCTCAGTGCAATGAGAAGACCTACACTTAGAGCCACATCAAATAGAACAACAAATATCAGCGATTTTTCTAAACTTGTTCGTGTGCTCCAAAAGCCTTTTTGTCTATTTAAAAAATTTATATGACAATTAAATTTTATTTAAATGACGATGAAATAATTTAAATTACACTGTTTCCTCCTCCATTATTTGTTATTATTTAGCGACTACACAGCTTGAAAGTTTAACAATCAGTAATTGATTAAAAGCGGAAAAAATAAACTTATTGCTCTTATCAGCTTGTTTATGATGATAAAAATAATATTTTGAGGTGATTTTACTAACATTTATACTTACTTTATAACAAGAAGTAATAGAATATTTCAGTTATAAAATTTAACGGTTAAAATTTAATTTAAGGGGGCTGAAAACTTTAGGGGACTAAAAACTCAGTTTTTAAGTCAAAGAATATTTTTTGAAAACAAAGAAAAGTTGAAGGAACCCAATGAGAACTTTAGTCTGGAATTTTTTAATATTTCTCCCGATCCGGACTATCCTGTTAAATTTTCATATAAAAAAACTGATATTTTCCAAAATTTTCTAATTTTTTATAATATTTGGACTCTGGCCGCCGTCCTTCGTCTACTCCGGCCATCGGACTCTGGCTGTAAACTCACTGGGAAATTACTGAAATTGAATGATAAATCACGACTCATGTTATAGTTTATGTGTTTATGTCAAAGACTTTCTGATTAATCGCCGAAACCTAAGATTACTGCGATTTTTATGGATTTCTAATAGAATTGAATTTTCTCCAAAAGTCGAAAATTAAGTGAAATCGTAACAGAATTATTTACGTCATAAGTTGAATGAAGTTGAAAATTTAAGAAAAGATTTTGTAACGACAGTTTAGATTTTTCAAACTGAGCAATCGGTTTTGTTGCTCTTATTTTAGTATAAAAGTTGCTCAAATCAAGTATTTTTCGATCAAGTCGTCGATAAGACAGGTCACGAATTATTCAAGTGAGTGTAAGGTTAGGTTTCATTTTCATCAACTTATTTTGACTTTCATTTCAGAAATAAAACACGAATATTGAATAAAGTGAAATACAATTTTATGAATGATATGAAATAAAATTCAGTTGTTTTATAAAAAGATAGTTTGTCAAATTTCTTCGACGACAAAGCGAAAATTTGATTGTATTCTATTTGTAACTGCTAAAGTCACACATTTTGCTTCATTTCTTTATTAAATCTTGTAGTTTTATGATAAATATTACGAGATTTCAGTGATTTTCTATGAAAATTTTCATATTTATAAAATGTAAACAAAAACATTTGAAAAATTTTCGATTGCAAAATTTTGACAATTTAGAAGGAAATAAACTCAAAATCTATTAGTACAAACAGTTTTACGCTTTGTTAGAACTCATCTAGCGAAAACTAGAAGTTTCTAGTTGCTTTCCATAATATTACAATTATTGCGATTAAAATTTTGTAACAGTTTTCACAATTAAATTTAATTAAATTTCCAATTTTAATCCATTTTTGTTCTGGTAATTTACTCTAAGTTTGAGTTAAGTAAGCAAATAAAAGTTTTGAAAAGATTTTCTTAAAATTTTCAAGAGGGCGCTTCAATCGAATTTTAAATTCAAATGACCGTTGATAAATAGTAAATAGTAAAAAATAAATACTAAAAAATAAGGTTTCGGCATTATGCAGATAAGAAGAAGAACTATGCGCATAATTTTCTTCTTTTTCTTATTCATTTTTATATGGAAAAATCAAGAAGAAGAAATTTGTTCGCATAATTCTTCATCTTATCTGCATAATGCCGAACCTTAGTTGTTAAATATTCTATTACTTCTTACTCTATAATAAATATTATCAAAAAAGCGTGCCATGCCACCCACAATAGCATGCTTAATCCATTTCAAAGATAATAAGAATGACACCATAACACAGCAATAATTCATTGAAATGAAAAGTGAGTCATGTACGACATTAAATGATAATGACATTGCCTAAAAAACTTTTTTCTCTCTCTTCTACACTTCGCTCATTAGTTTGACTTTAAGACAGACACAAATATCTGTCGGTAGATAATCTCTCAAATAATCTATCAAATAAAAACGATTGTTGATGAACGCCTACACGGACATGAACATTTTTTCTTATGCGTTTAAATTAAAATGATTAATGGCATTAACGTGCGTACGCAATAATGTGGATAAGAAGGTCTTCTGTCTGAATCATTCATTCATAAAAAAAAAGTGGCGGCGACTGAAGTCAATAGTTGTACAGTTAATGCTTCTTTCGAATGTTTATTAAGAAGTTTTTTTTTTTGACACCTCTCTCCTTCGATTGAATCACAAACACACATTAACATATATTAATGGCCTCCGCAATCTTCTTGCTGGTTTTCGCATAATTTTTTAAAGTCATCGGAAATGCCTTTAAGAAACTTCTCCTTCTTCTCCTCTATCTAGTGTTTACACTTTAAAATATTGATGATGTAATGATTTGTTCCATACCTGGTGGGCCAAACAGGATTTTTTTCCGTTAAATTTTTTGAAATTTGAATTGAAATTTTTGCCATTTACTCTGAAAATTTTTAAAATTCAAAAATCCGTTACGAAAAAAGCATATTTTGTTTTCACATTTTGACATAAATTATAATAAATATTAATAAATAAGTGTTCAAAATAAATTAAAAACATTGATTTAATCAATATTTATTTAAATTAAGACAAATAGTTTTAATAAATAAAAGATTTTGAATTTGTTCGCATAATTTCGATAAATATTTTTAACGGTAATTCTTAATTTAAATTAAGTATCAAAAATGCGTGCAAATTCGAATTAAGCACTAAAACGGTCTGTTTGGCCTACCAGGGTTTCGTATGGTAAACGGCGGCGCCAAAAAGCTTTTTTTTATAACTCATTTATGTGCGAATCTATCCAATTAGCGAAAGATGATACTCGAGTGAAAAACTCAGGAAAGCCACTTGGACAATCAGCTAAAATGTAAGAAGCAATACCAACAAGTCTATCATTGACAATCAATCCACTTCCTGAATCACCAAAACAAACTCCAACATTATTTGGTGCTTCTGTACAGATATTGTCTATTACAAAAGGAAGAAATGGAATTTGACCTCGTAAATATAACCAAGTAACTCGATTTCTGCATTCAATTTCTGAAAGTGTTGTCAATTGTGTATATTGCATGAAATCAGTCCAAAATGATCCTGGTATTGATGTTTCAGATTTTCCAAAAGCAGCAAAAGTTGCTAAAGTATTTCTTCGAATTGAATTTCTTTCAAATTGAATTGGCTGGATATAATCATTGAATTCAATCGATCGATCAGTTTTAAATAATGAAATGCTTAAATATGAAAATGTTTTTAATTAAGTAATTTTCAAGATGAAGACAATCAGACTAGCCGGCAATTCTTAAGATTACTACGATTAATTAGAAGTTTTTGCAATTTCCATGAAAATCGAAAATCCTTTAAAAAACTCTAAAATTAAGCAAATCTTTGTTTGTATTCTTTCTGTATCTGATAAATTCTCACTTATTGTTTCTTTTTCTTGTTGATTTTAGCAGATTTATGTTGAATATTAAGAGTTTTTAATGATTTTCCTAAAATATTATTTGGATATTTCTGCAATTGAAAATTCTTCAAAAACTCGAAAAATAAACAAAGTTTTGATTACATTTTATCTGTATATGCTAAGTTTATACTTATTGCTTCTTTCCGTCGCTAATTCTTGCAGTTTTATCAAAGATATTAAAAGTTTTTAATGATTTTTCCAATTTTGAAAAATGTAAACAAAACATTTGAAAACAAGTCAATTTTTCAGTTACAAAATTAGACAATTAAAGAACAAATAAATCCAAAAATCTATTTGTGTAATTAATTCTACGATTTAACCAAGAAGGTCTCAACTGACTATTATTGCCCTTAATTTGAATTGCGCGCACTTGGCATTTCATTTAATTTTGCGTTAAAAAATTCGTTACAAAAATTGTAATTTCTGAGAAAGTTACAAATGCAATTTAAATTCATTTACTATATTCAATAGCAATAGTTCAAGAAAGATTTAAAATGCTAAAACAATCAAATTTAAAGCAGTAATTATCAACAAAAAGCAAAATAAGACTTTTAGTGCGATTTTCTCAAAAAATTTGAAATTTTAATAGCAAAACGCGCTAATTCAAATTCAAATTTTGAATAAAATAACCGTCAATTTTTAGAGTTGAGACCCCGTGGCGATTTACCAGAATTATTCTAGCAAAAACCACAAGTTTCTAGCTGCTTTCTATGAAATTTTAAATTTCACGATTAATTGCTGATTAATCAGATTATCTTTGCCTTAGTAATTCTAATTTAGCTTACTCATTAAGAACCCAATAAATTCCAACAATTGATAAGTCTAAATTCACATATTTTGGATGATTGATAATTTTGATGATTTTATAGCGAGTTCCAGGATCGGACAGTTCTACAGTTCCAACAACCATGTCAACTCTATCAATATCTCTACCAATTTCCATATCTAAACAATGAGCAGCAGTGACAGCCCATCTTGTATTTAGAATGCTTGAACCACATCCATGAACTTCAACATTACCCAAAACATAGCGAATTGATCCAAAATATTTAAATTGACCACGTGTTGCATTATTGCCACCAAATATGAATGGCTGGATGTCACTTGCAAGTGATGAAGAAAAAATAAAAATTCCAATAAACCACAGTGATTGCAACATTTTAACTGAATCTTTTGATACGATTTTTGTTTTTATAGCATTTTGATAAGAACTGAAGTTTCTGTATCTTATCAACAAAGTAAGCTTTGGTTGTTAATCTTTTAAAACATTTGAAATAAGTAAAAAGCATGATTTAATGAGTAATAAAATTTTTTAAACATTAAGCTCATGTCTTATTTCAGTTTGTTACAGCTTAATCACCTACATATTACAATCAAATTGATTGGATTAACGCGATATATTTGACAACCAGCATGCACATATTCTCGCATTATTTTCTAAATCATTAAATTTAGTTTTTTTTTCGACAATGGGCATGCTTACATGAGGAAATGTTTTACAGCTTGTTGTTATTTTCCACTTGTCAGTAAGAGCTGATAATTATTTGCTTTGTGTGTGTCTTTTACACTTCATAGGTTGATTAAGATGCGAAGGAAATCTTGATTGATTAGGGAGAAATTGAGTATTTATACAGAGAGCATGAAGAAGGAAATTCTAGAACAAACATTTTATTACTATAAATTAATTTCCATCCAAGGTAAAAACACTTTGATTAGTCACCAATAATTGTGATTTTATAGGAAGCAGTTAGTGTAATAACTCTTAAATACTATTTTAATAAAACACTTGAAAGTGAAGAATAATAAGTTTTACTTCTACTTATATTATCTACTTAATTTTGACTGAGGTGAAAACAGCTCTAACGAAAGATGCAAAAAAGAAGCCTAGGCGAGGATACTCGATCATCTTTAATGATCTATGATCTTATCATCATCTTTCGTGATCTTTTTTCGAGTGTTCACGCTTGGAAAGAAGCATAAATTAAATGATGCAGAAAAGAATATTTAAAACTTTCTAATTTCTCTTTTATTTAATAACAAAAAAGTCTCATTTCACTGGAAATATCAATTATAAACAGCACTGAAGCGTTTAAACTACAATAGAAGTTTAGAATTTAGCATAAAAGAATTTTTATATCGAAAATTTCATTTGTAAACAATGACGGAAACAGCGAAAGAAAATTCTTTCGTCAAAGCTGTTTTCCCCTGATAGGGGCTGACAACTATGCAAAAATTCAAATAACTAAATATCCGTTACAATATTTTGTGTTACTACAGCTAGAAACTTCTGGCCTTTCTCTAGATGAATTCTACCGTCTTCCCTCGAATACAAGAGACGGTCGGATTGGATTTTCGAATTGAATTATTAAGCAATATTTTCAAATATAAGAAGACAAAAGCTGTAGATAATTAGAAGATTTATCAATTCAGCTTTTCGATAATATAGATTCAATGCTTTATAAGCTTACAATTTCAATTCGAAAATCCAATCCGACCGTCTCTTGTATTCGAGGGAAGACGGTAATAAAGTTTAGAACAGTTTGCACTTTTGGATTTATTTCTTTCTAAAATGTCTAATTTTGTAACTGAAAATTTGAATTTTTGCAAAATTTTTGTCAATGTTTTTGTTTACATTTTTTAAAAATGAAAATTTTACAGAAAATCAATAAAAACTCGTAATATCTGTCATGAAACTACAATAATTAGCAAGAAAAAGGAACAATAAGTGTAAGTTTAGCAGATACAGATAGAATACAATCAAAGTTTTGCCTAATTTTCGAGATTTTAAAGAAAATTAAATTTTCATAGAAATTGCAAAAAAAATCGCAGTAATCCTTAAATTCACTGTATAATCAAAGTGTCTTCGTCTTGTTTCTATCATACCAGAGAGTTGTGTTAATAAATTTTACAATTTTGCAAGTCAACAAATTTAAATTTGATGATTTAAAAATTTCAATGTCCAAATTAGTGAAGTAAAAATCTAGCAATTTATGTATCAATAAAGAAACACACGTTAATGTCATCACTGACCTCGTCTGAAGCAGCAACATGTAGTAAACTTTCTTCATTTGCCCACGCTACTGAACGAGTTTTAATTTAATGCGATTTGAAATGTTTCTCTGTGTCATTTTATTTGTTGAATTAAGAAAACGCATTAAACTACCATGTTATCGAGTTGACAAATGAACACGCGTTAAATGCACTAAAAAGAGTTTGCAAAATTAATAATTCGTGTATGCATCTATCGACAGCATTGTCTTATTTCATTAGTCAAAAATTAATTCAATTTTCGACACCTTTTAGACAAATAACATAAAGCACAGTAGTATCTTGTTGGCGTGACTAGTGGCGCCCAATAAAAGCGTAAAATCAAATAAACTCGTCGTCGTCGTCGTAAGATTTCTAAAAATAAGATGTGTGTATAAAACAAACACATTATGACGTTTATTGATTCCGCTGAAAATTAAATAACAAGAAATCGAAATCTTCACAGATATTTTTCTTCTCTGTTTACGAATGGCTTCGGAGGTGGGATATATTCGCTATTAATTTATAATTTTTCAATGACTATGACTTGTGTCTTGTTTTCTTTAATGAAATCAGCAAAAAAATAAAGATTACCTGAAGAGTTCAACAAAACCGTTACAGTTTCTAATTTGAAATTTTTACAAGTTCAAAAAATATCCTAAAAAATCAAAAAGTTCAAAAAATTCATTCAAAATTTCAAAAGTTCGTTAAAAAGTTTTGAGAAAAGTAAACTTTGCTTATATTTTTGCTTCTTTAATTTTTTCGATTTTAAAAAAGAATTTAGAAGAAACTTGCTTAATAGAGAACTTTGAAAATGACTCTAATCATTTTAAAAAGAATTCAAATCATCATAATTATTTCAAATCGATCTTTTCATTAAAATTATTGTTATACATTTTCGCGAGGGGGTGACAGCTTCTACGAAAGAAAATTTTTACGAAAAGATTTCGAAATATTACGAGAGATTATGAAAGATTTCAATTCAAAATGTAAACAAAAACAAAAATTCAGAAATTTATTTTTCGAAAATTTCATTATTTGCTTAACGATTCTTATCGAAATCAGCACAAATCTGATAAATAAGCATTTAAAAATGCATTTTTCATTGTTTCAGATTAAAATAAAAGAAAATTTTTAAATGATTTTTTAGAAGAATAGAAAATGCGCAAACAAGACTAAAAATGTGATGCAAATTTCATAACTTTTTTAAAAATAATCGAAATTTTTTCTGCTTGTCAATTAAATTAATAACTGAAAAAAGCTGAAAATTTTGATTTAAATAGATTCGCATTTTTGCAAATTCAAATTTCAAAAAATTTAACGGTCAAAATATTTCTATAAAACCTTCCAGCAAGAAAAAAAAGATTATTAAGGTGAAGGTTGTTTTGCTTAAAACAAGTGTTTTTGTTTTCCTTTAAAAATTTTGATATAAAATATTGATTTGTAATAAGACTAGATTTCATTCATCATGTTGAGTTATTTCATTCATGAATGAAAAAAGCCATGAGAATTAATGAATCAGTCTTTAGCTGCTGCAGTGATTGTAAATAACAAACATCTACGTCTAAAAATTAACATATTTATGAATGAAAATGAATAAAGCAAACATATGATTGTGAATGAGCGAGTCAGACATTTAATTAATTAATATCGCTGTTGAATTTGACAGTTGAGTAAACATATTCGGTTATTAGTGACAGTTGCATGAAAAAAATAAAAATCCAAAGGGCATGAAAATGTTTCAAATTGTTTGAGCTTTTTGTAGAAATTAATTTTGCGCATGTCATGCACTGCAAATAATGGAAAGTGAATGAAACTTTTGGAAATGTGACAGCAATGAAAAATCGAGGAAAATTTTTTCTCTCTCTTCATTATTAGAAGTGAAAAAGTTTCACTGAGCTGCACAAAAGTCCAAGTTTGAAATTTGAAATTTTGTTAGTTTAAGTGCAAAGTGAAAATAACTCAAAAGGTGAAAATTCAGAAAGAAAAAAAATTTAAAATTTTTTATCTTTTCATCATGTGTGTGAGAAGAAAAAGAAATTAAAAAATTTTCAAAATCAATTGAGTGTAAAGAAGAAAAATCAATGAATGAAAAAAATGAAAATTCTGCAGATGAAATTTTTTGTGAAAAGAGAGAAAAAAAAAGTTTCAATTTCCACACCTCATGCTCATACCATCACATAAGAGCTTTTTTTTCATATCATTCTCATCCTTAAATATACACAACACAGCACATTTTCATCGTCTACCTTTTTCTCTCTCTCTTACTGTTGTATGACGATGATAGTGTGAGAGAGAGAGAGAGAAAAAATAGGAAATTATAACTTCTTGGTAGATTTACATGACCGTTAGGGGCTGTTTTTTGAAGGGAAAAATGGTTTAGAGTTATACAATACGCTTTCCAAAGAGAAACAAATCTAACAAAATTTTTTGATCAATTTCATACAAAATTTCTAAATTTCAATGGTTACTCTGTTTACTAGAGCCCGAAGTCGACTAAAAATTTGTACTTAAGTCATCTAAATTCAATCAACTTAGCATATGAGTTTTTAATCAACTTCGGGCTCTGCTGTTTACTCTATCAGTAATTGTTTCCCCTTGATGCTATCTCGAAACTTTTTCAAACCAGATTCAAACTATAAAAAGTCTGTTAATAAAAACTCTTTAAAAAAATTTCATTCAATGAATTAAGAATATTTTTCAGTATAACAAATGTTGTTGTTAACTTAAAACAGTCTTTATTTCACATCATTTTAGTTTAAAATTTCAATCATTCCGTTTATATTTCATAAAAGAATTTTGAAAGATTCAAAAAAGAATTTCGAAAAATTCGAAAATTCAAAAATGAATTTCGAAAAGAGGAAAGCAAACAAAATTTGAAATTGAAAATTTAACGGTCAAAATTTCGAATGACTTTATTATTGTAAATATATCTGCTATAGCGTTCTAAACAGAAAACTTAACGTATTTTTGGTTATTCGAGTTGCCAGGTTATAATCTAACCGTGAAAATGATAATTTTATTTTCTCTCTCTCGTTCGTCACTTTATACCACCGTGGCATAATAATGAAAAATCAATAGATTAAAGTGCTCTTCGCATTATTTTCACTATAATTCGTATGCCTACACGACATACAATATTAGAGAAAATATAAAAGCAGCAGCAGCAGCAGTGGCAGTGAAAATAATTTGCATATTGTACTGTTTTTCTCCTTCTTTTTTCCTCTTTGTTCATTTGCATTAATGTGTCTTTCTTTTTTTTTTGTGCCATGTATTTGTGTATTAAATTAACTGACATTAAGTTTTTTCCTATAAAGTCAAATTTTAAAGCGTTAAAAAGAAATTTTTTAAGTGTTATAAAAATTTTTATAACTGTCATAAAACTGTTATAATTTTTATATAACTGTCATAAAATTAGTAATAACAATTGTAATAACTAAATGAAATTGTTATAACTAATTTTATAACAGCTTTATAACAATTATAACAGTTTTATGACAGTTATGAAAATTTTTCAGATAAAATTTTTAAACTGTCATAAAACTGTTATAACTCTTACATAAAAATTTTATAACACTTGACAAATTTCTTTTTAGAACTTTTAATTTACAAAGAAATTTTTTTTCCGTAAATTATTATGCAATTTACAATTTAAATTTTAAATTATTTTCATTTTGGCACGCACGCAAGTCTCTCATATAGCAAGTCAAACTTTGTTCTTACAGTTTATTTGCTTACTTAGTAATTCTCAGAAGAATCAATCTAAAAGAAGTTATCGATGAGAAAAATCTTTTCTATAGCTAAGTTATGAATACAAGTTAATGTGCTTTAGGGATTGAATCCCAATCTACTTGAACTTCTTCTCTCTTATACTAATCAATACTTAATATGGTGATAAACAAGTGAATGTATGAAATAATTGCATAAAGATGAGCCTAGAGATTGAATTTGTCATAATAATTTGAAGTTGATTGATTATAAAAGAAGAAAATAATTTTTAAATTTCTAATGACTTCAAGCAACATTCTAATGGTTTTCCATTTTATCTCCTTAGTTACAGCTGAGACTAGCTGCTCATATAAAATGAAATTAATTTTCCTAGGGAATAATTTGACTCTAAAATATAATTTACATTTATCTGATATAAAAAAAATATTTTATGACTTCTGGGTTTGCATAGTCACATACACATTTATGAGTAAAATTTATTCTTTGGTAATCCAGATAGGGAAAAGTCAAGGTGTAGAAACTATCCGGATATTTAAAAATTATCTCAGAAAAAATATCTCTAAAGTCTCCGAATATCTCTAATTATCTCTTAGTTTCCACACCTAGGAAAAAGTGACAGTTTAAATTTTGAAATAATTAAGACTTGGTAATTTCAATAGAAATTTTGACCGTTAAAATTTAAATTTCAAATGTTATTTTCGAAAGATCAAAAATCAAAATAATTCAGGTTTTAAGCTAAAATTATATGAAATTAAGTCTATATTAACATAATAATATCCTTCTTTTATATCGAAAAACATTAATAACTAACAAAATAATCTTATTAAAGCTTTTTTGTCAACAAACTTTTTCCAAGTTTGAATAATTTCGAAAAATCATAGTAGACTTTTTCGGAATTTCCTTAACGGTTGATTAAAATTACCAGGAATTAAGACAATAATTGAAAGTTTCATGTCACTTATAATTTCAAAAACTAAAGAGATGACAATATGGGACTTTTCTTTATACACGCAAAGACGTGTAATGTTGCCTGAATAATAGAATTTTCGAATAAAAAACAGAAAATTGCCTTTAATTATTTCAAAATTTCTAAACATAAAATTTTATAACTGTCATAAAACTGTTATAATTTTTATATAACTGTTATAAAATTAGTAATAACAATTGTAATAACTAAATGAAATTGTTATAACTAATTTTATAACAATAAAATTTCTACGTTTAAATTGATAGAGCAACAAATTTTCAGTGGTTCTGTACTTAAATCTTGTAATTTCATGAAATTTTAGCTTCAAAAATTGAGTTTTGTTTAAAAAAATTTTCAATTTTCTTTGTTTACTTTTAAATGTAAACAATAAACAAATGACATTTGTTGTGCGTCAACAAGACAAAATATTTGATTTGAACGCATGTCTAAGGAATGAAAATGCTAAGTTTTTGATTATTCTTCAAAATATCGTTGGATAAATAGAATGTGAAAATAGAAGATAAATTTATTGTGTAATTTAAGAAATTTTGCGCAAAAGTTTACTATGATTTGCAACAAAATACAATTTTTGTTTTGTAAGTGACTGTCAAAAATCTTATATGACGGTTATTTCTTTCAATCTAGATAACCAAGGTTTATTATTTAAAACTAGAAATTTTCTAAAGACAAAAATGAACAACAAAAATTTACTGCTTTGATCTTTGTTATTTGGCACACAAGTAAATTTATGTTTTGACATTCAATAGAATAAAAAGTAAAGACAAATAATGAGTGCAGATAAGGCAAACAATAGAAGTAACTTCAAGGAAAAAATGGACAACAAAAGTTTTTCCTATCCCAAATGGGCAATTTTTCAAATACTGAAAAAATATGAGCACAAGGCGAGGCATGAAGTGATAGTTTGAGGGCAATAAATTGCATTTTCTATGACACTATGTTGGAAAAGTTTTTCCTCATTCATTCAGCCTAAACAATAGCAAAAGAAGGAGATGAAGAAATTGTACTGTTTTGTGTCGTTCTATTCTTTACTGGTGCTTAATGGGTTGCTTGCTTGCTTGATTCTTATCATTTTTCGTCATCATCCGCTTTGCTCTTCATTTTCTATTGTCTCAGTCTCTTTTGTTATCCTGTAAGTAAAAAAACAAGTGCAGCTGCGCTCAAAATCATAAAAGACAAAAACTTTTTCCTTCTTTTCTTCTTCTCCATCAACTTCTTTTTCTTCATTATTATGTAAATTATTATTGTTGTTTACAAAACCATTTCTTTCTTTTTTTCCTTATCAAACAATGTACATTTGGTGCCGAGACATGAAATGAGAAAAAGAAAAGAAAAAGATTTAATAATGAATGAAAATGATGATAGAAACGTGCCATTTTGGATAAAAGTCAAATTTTTTTCATTTCACAAAATTAAACAGCAATCAATTGTAATCGCTGCTCGACAAGTGTTCTTGAACCAGAGTTGAGAAGAAAAATTTTTCCGCGTCAAATTTGTTTTTGTTGGAAATACAAAGTAACTGCTGGATAGGACAATGATAATTTGAGCAGATGAAAGGGTTAAGTTGGGATTCTGTCAGTCTTAAAAGTTTTTCACCACTAAATTTTATTCACCATAAAAACTTTTTCACCTCAAAAAGTTTTTTACCATTAAATAATTTTCAACTTATTCAGCAATATTCAGCTAACTTTTTTGTAAACAAAAATTAAAATTTGTGAAACAAAATTTCTGCAAATTTTATCACCAATACTCGTTCAAATGAATTAAAATTGATAAAAATCGAACAAAAATTAAGTGAACCGTATATATACAACATAGTGAAAGTGATTCGAACAGAATTTAAAGCAAAAATAAAGGAAAAATCAAGTAGGCATTGTTTTTGTTTACATTTTTCAATATGGAAATTATAATTTTTAATTTCTTGAGTAATGTAATCACTGAAAGCTTTCTAACTATATGATAAGCCAGTAACTCAACAACATAAATCAAAAACAAAAAACCAGAAGTCTCTAGCTATTGTTATTTTCATGATTTAAAATAAAAATAAAAAGAAGAAAGATTGAAATTTCCAAGAAAGACGCATAAATAAAGTAGGCTTTGACTGACAAATGTAAACAATAAAAATTTTAAATTTACATTTTTCCTTTTTTTAAAATGAATAGAAAGATGACAGAGCAAGATTTGAAGCAAAAATAATTAAAATCTCATGAAGTGAAATAAACATAAACAAAAAAACAAAACAAAAGTAAAAAGAAAAGAAAATTTGAAAATATGACTTTATCGATAACAGCTTGATGATGAAATAACAAGACGATTTCATTTAAGAGTTCTAACAAGGTTTATTAATAGTTCAATGGAAGAGTTTATTCTTGCTTTGAAAGAGTTTCACTCGACTTTCAAAAAGCTTCATTCTTTTTAAAACAATTGTCCTTTTAGTCTAGTTGTTAAGAGCGGAAAGAACTAAAATATTGCTCGGACTCACTTATTATAGTCGATTTGAGATGACCAAACTAATGATCTAATTCAAATTATCATATCAGATACAAATACTTTGCTCTTTAAGCGACAGACAGCTGGCAACTATTTCACAGCTTTCTTCAACTCTGATTCTTATCATTGTTCATACTCAAGGATTTTTTTTCTTTTCATTCATTCACCTACACGGAAAAGAAATCATTCTTAAGCATTAAGAAATGACTTGTAAGTAGAGAAAACGACATAGAAGAAGAAGAAGAGGAAAGAGGAAAGGATTAATTATTAAAACAAGTATGAAATGAAAGATTAAAGAAGCTTAAAATGAAATTGCTTTATTCTTGCCAAGGCGGTTTCTATGAAGCTTTACACAAAAGAAGGGGAAATTTAATTTCATCAGTTTGATGATGAGGGAAGAAATTTCATTTTTTAAGAGATGAACGAGCGGTTGAATGGCTAAATAATAAATCTTGAACAATAAAATAGAACATTTTGCTCGTCTTTTTCCTTCTTTTTTGAAATTATTTACATTTAAGATTAGATTTGTATACAAAATGATTTGTAAGTAGAGCATGAAATCTTTAAAGGATTTCAAGTGACTTTCATTTTATCTCTTATACAATTCTATTTTTAAATAAAATAAAATCTTCTCTTTTTTAAAGATATCATAAAAAGTATTTGATGAAGGTATTCAAGAGAGGGAGAAAAAAATCTGTCATAAAGACAGAAATAAAAATATTGACCGTTTTTCAACAAAAAAAATTCTTAATCTTCAGGGGTAGATACTTCATTTGAAAAATTTCTTTTCAATATTTAAGAACTTATTTCAAAACATTCAAGAACTAAGTGCTGAGTATTGAAACACTCAAGCATTAAGTGCTGGGCATTAAAACACTCAAGCACCTAATGCTGAGTATTAAAACATTCAAGAGTTTAGTGTTTAGCATTGAAACACTCAAGACTTTTGTGCTGAGCATTGAAACACTAAAACACTTAATGTTGAGCACCAAAACATTCAAACACTTAGTGATGATGATGATGATGATTTCCTGTTACTCCACTGTGAAGCGTAGGGCGTTGTATGTGACTGCTCCAATTTGAAGCGTGTTCCGTCACACAACGAGTAATTCATCATTCCGACGATACGATTAATCAAGACAGGGGATGAGCCTGACGTTCTCGTAATATTCGTCGGTGGACCTTACCTTTTATACTGCGATCCGATAGCAGTAAGTTCTGAGCGTGAAAAATACCTGACAATTCAGAATCCTCAAGGCTTCCACCTCGGGACTCGAATCCAGGACCATCAGCAAACACTTAGTGCTGAGCATTAAAACACTCAAAAGTATGTGTTGAGCATGAATAAACTTGTGTAAATGTTCGAAAATCACTGTTAAATATGAATTTCAAAATGTTTGATTATTTTCAAAGTCTCTCTCCCTTACGTAATTTAATATCAAATTGAATCTTCATAGCATACTTGAAAGCTCTTCAAATACTCTCAATAATGAAATTGCTTATTAAATGACAAAATAGATAAATCATGTACAAACCCACATTCATCTTTAGAGCTTGATAACATAAATATTTGAAAATCTCAATTGATTAAACACTCAACTCTTGTGATTTATAGAAAAAAGCCATAAAAGGTGATAAAATCAAATTTCTTATGGTAATCAAATAAAAAAGATAATTTCATTAAATGTGCTGTGATGAATGAGATAAAACGGGTGAAAAATATTTTTTTCGCTCTTTCTTTCTGGTTTTTAATTTAATTTCTTATTCTGCTCATCCTTTTTTCATCTGCTTCATATTGTATGAGTTTGTTGTTGAAAATAAAAGAAAATGTTTTGTGATAAAAATTTGTTACAGGAAAACGTGACTCATTCAGTGGTGAAAGCTTAAAGACAGTAAAAAGAAATTTAGCTAAAAAAAATTAACTTTAAAAATGGCTATGCCAATTTGTACACGCTTCTCCGATAATTATGATATAAAGGAGGAGTTAGGAAAGTAAGTTGAATTTAAATAATAGTAGGCTTTGACATTTATATGTCTACTTGACTGAGAACTTGCATGCAAGTTGACTTACTAAAAATTGTCTCTAATTTATTCAAATTTTATTTATTTTAGTCAAAATTTGTCATTGATTCTTAAATTTATCATTTAAATAAATTAAAGAAATTTTTAAGTAGATTTCGGCATTATGCAGATAAAGGAGAAGAATTTTTTCTTTCTTCTTGATTTTTCCATATAAAAATGAATAAAAAGAAGAAAATTATTCGCTTAATTCTTTTTCTTATCTGCATTATGCCAAACTTTATTTTTAATTAAGTCAACTTGATGCAAGTATCGAGTCAAGTAAGTCAACTTGCATGCAAGTTTAAAGTCAAGTGTCAAACTCTATTAAGTTTAAAGAAAAATTTTAAAATTTTAATTTTGTATAATTACAGAGGAGCATTTTCCATAGTTAAGCGATGTGTTCAGAAATCAACTGGACTTGAATTTGCTGCAAAAATTATCAACACTAAGAAGTTAACAGCACGAGACTTTCAGAAATTGGAACGTGAAGCGCGTGTTTGTCGTAAACTGCAGCATCCAAATATTGTTCGACTGCATGATAGCATAAATGAAGCGGACTATCATTATCTTATTTTTGATCTGTAAGCAAAAATTTTGGCACTTGAAAGAATTAAAAATAAATTTTCTTTTGCTCATTAAACAGTGTCACTGGTGGTGAATTATTCGAAGATATTGTGGCTCGTGAATTTTATTCAGAAGCAGATGCGTCACATTGTATTCAACAGATACTCGAGTCAGTTCATCATTGTCATCAAAATGGCATCGTTCACAGAGACTTGAAACCTGAAAATTTGCTTCTAGCTAGTAAGATGAAGGGTGCTGCAGTGAAGTTAGCTGATTTTGGACTTGCAATTGAAGTGCAAGGTGATCAGCAAGCGTGGTTTGGTTTTGCAGGCACACCAGGCTATTTGTCTCCTGAAGTATTAAAGAAAGAGCCATATGGCAAGCCAGTTGATATTTGGGCATGTGGTGTTATTCTTTATATTCTTCTAGGTAAATTGTTATCAAAAAATATTTATTATTAGCTCGCTTTGAGCACTAAAAACTTTCAACTTTGTGTTGAAAACACTCAAACACTTTGTGCTGAGCACTAAAACACTCAAACATTTAATGTTCATTTAATTCTCAAAGTATAAG